>JAIUCT010000012.1:11729421-11791025 GCA_021307375.1 Tetraneura akinire | reverse complement strand
ACCCCCCTGGATACGGGCTTGCAAATAAAGTACCATCTACATCCACTTTTACATCTGAAACTAGCTATTGGTGAAAATGGAAGGGTTATTTCGGGTAGTGAAAGTGTTTTCAGAATATTTATACGTATGGATTCTAAGATTTTCGTTTTCCTAAAAATATCAACTTAAAACGGCTATAAAAAAAAATTTTGACAATGGATTTTTCTAATATTTTAGTATGATGTTAAGTAATATGTAAGTATACTTCAGTAAAATTTTTAGACTAAAATACCCAAAATTGACAATTTTATCACACATTATATACGTAAAAACGTGAATTTTACGAAATATTCAAAGTCCTATATTTTGGAGAAAAATTAATGTAACGGTTCCAAAATTATACCACATATATATAGTAGCTATGTGAACATCCAAAAAAAATTTCAGGTCTCTATCTTAAAAATTGCCTGAGTTATCGTGAAATATAGAAATCGAATTCGTCGAAATTTCATTTTTCGCGAAAAATGCAGTTTTTTCGTCATTTTTTCGCCGTTTTTTCTACCGCATAGCGTCAATTTTGAGAAATTCAAAAAATGACTTAAGTAAAGTACCAAGTACGTCCACTTTGCTACCCGAAACATACCCTATTCGTGAAAATCGGAGCATTATTTCGGGTAGTATTTTTGTACACATACATAAAAAATCACACATCAGTGTAAAACCAATACATTCTTCGCTTCGCTCAGAATCTAAAAAAATATGGTTGATTCTACAAGGTTGAGGTAATTGTTTTGTCGGAACTTAGATATGATCATATGGGCTACTAAATTATAGTTTTCCCGGGCCGGTAAGATCATGCCTATTCGCCCCTGACCATAACTGTTAACAGTTCGCAACTTAAATCATAAGAATGGAGTAGACGTGAAAGAAAACATTTATTGACAGATATCAAAACACCACCACCAATATTATGAATACTATTATGACTATTACGATCAGCCAATTAATAAGGTATAGTAAACTAGGTATATTTATATTAATAGAAACCAACTTTTGAAGAGACATCCATGGATTCATGATCAGAATCAGGTACGTTAATGAAAATAATATTCTTTTGACGTGAACGTCTATCTTTAACTTAGTTATAAATATCAAAATCATTTTACTGATATTGCATATTAGAAGAACTTTCAAACTTGTTCAATATTTCTCGAAGTAGAATTACCTAAGATTCAAAAGCCACTTTGTCAGATTTTAATTAAGATATTTTAGTGTGAAGGTCTTTCAATGAAATCTGCATTGAACTAAAATTGTTTTCCATATTAAAGATTATTATTTTTCTCTGTTTCTGAATTGAATACACCGATGGTAGTCCATGCCTGTCGTAAGAGGCAACTAAAATGGACCATGAACTGTTGGTAATCCAGTGAAATCATTGATTTCATTGAACAGCGCCATGAACTGAAAATCAAGAGCCTTCACTGCACACCTCATTACAACCAACTCTCAGCACAGATAAGTTGAGAAATCCATCGAGACAAGATTCAGATTATTACTGTAACGTGCAAAAGGATCGAAGCTTATGCAGATAAGAATCAAACACGTGAATTGTTTCAAGAAATTAAGAAGCTTAATGGGGATTTTAGGCTAAAGAGATCAGTATTAAAGACGAAAATGGAGTAGTACAGACAAACCTAATGCTTGGAATTTATTTAGACAAGTTATTAATACAATGGAGGCTCACAGCTTAAAATAATAATAAATAATTATAATTATACATAATAATAAAATGGCAGATTATAACCTGGAAATTACCTATCAAAGAACCAGACTATAGCATGTACTTCATCCAAAATATCTGGGCGTCATCCTGGACAGGACACTAACTTTTAAAACCCACTTAACCAACGTTGCGTCTAAGATTGACTCCGCATCAACATAATAAAAAAATTGACAGATTGAGACGCTGACTTCTTAACACTGAGAACTTCCACTATCGCCTTAGTTTACTCTGTCGCTGAATACTGTTCTCCGGTATGGTTAAATAGCACATATGCCAAGAAGGTGGATATCAAACTCAATCAAAGCATGCGAATTATATCAAGCACAATCAAGACTACCACTCTCGACTGGCTACCGGTTCTCAGCAGCATTATCCCTCCCCAACATCGCCGGCAAATAGCGTTACTTAAATTATGGTCAAAACTCATTAATAATACCACCCATCCAATTCATGAACACTCAAAATTCTGTAACAACATATGCATACGCTGACTTAAATCATACAAACGTACGTGAGAAACCGCTATAAAACTAAAAAATGCTAATATGACGCAGTACAATGCTGGAAAGATGAATGGGAAAAGTCAGAATTATTTATTTATTTATATTTTATTTATTAGATAATAAATGATAACACCACAAGGGGTAAAAGTACAGTATTAAGATAATAAACAATACAATTATACATATAAAAAAGATACAATTCAATACTTATACATACACAATACATTAATTATTATTATTTTTACTATAAATACATGATTTTAATGTAGAATAAGAATCGAAAAAAAAAAATCAAAATTTTTTAACTGATTACATAGGATTGGTAGGCGACACACCGATTATTAATGAAATAATTTTTTTTAGACTGAGGAATGGCAAATGGGGAATTATGTCTGGAATTAAAGGAAAGTACTTTAAGACCAATTTCTTGCAACAATTCAGGGCAGTAAATTTCACCATTAAAAAGTTTGTAAACAAAAGTAACATCAAGAACTAATCGTCTAGTTTATAATGATTTTAAATCAGTTAATTTTGCAATCTCATCCGTATTTTAGTAAATTATCCTATTTTTAAAAGCATAAAAACATAAAAAATTTTTTTGGACTTTCTCTAGTTTATTAATTAAATAATCTTGATTGGGATTCCATAATACAGTACCAAATTTAAGTGATGATCTTACTAATGAACAGTACAAAACTTTTAAACATAAAGGATCGTTAAAATCATTACAGGTAGGTTTTATAAAACCTAAAACACGAAGACTTTTCCCATATATAGTATTTATATGATCATTAAATGATAAATTGGCCGTCAGAATAATCCCTAGATCCTGTATTTGATTAACCGAACGGAGGGAAATACCATCAATATAATAATGTGAACTAATATAGGATTTGGAGCGGTTAAATGAAATGTAAACACATTTAGAGGTATTCAAAGACATACCATTTAATGAGCACCACACTGAAAATTGGTTTAAATCATATTGTAGAGAAAATACATCGTCGGGAGAACAGATAGGCATAAACAATTTCATATTATCCGCAAACATTAAGCATTTACAAGATTTAAAACTTCTATTTAGGTCATTTATAAATAATAAAATAATAAAGGAGATAAATGACCACCTTGCGGAACACCCGACGTTACATTTATAATAATGGAAATAGCTTTATCGATTTTTACTAATTGTGAACGTTCACTTATATAAGAAGTAAACCATGAAAATAATGGGTCCCTTAAGCCTAATTTATGTAATTTAGCTAAAAGAAGACCATGATCCACTTTATCAAAAGCTTTATGAAGGTCGGTATAGATAGCATCTACTTAACCACCTGAGGCAATGGTATCTGTCAAATAGGACTAAAATACTAATGAATTTGTTAAAGTGGATTTAGCACGACGGAAACCATGTTGCTTATTTACCAATATAGGGGAGAATACTATAGTTAATTTAGGTTCGAGAATTTTTTCAAAAAGTTTTGGAATAATGCTTAATTTAGATATTGGTCTGTAGTTAGAAACAGAGGATCTATCACTAGACTTCCAAATTGGAGTGACTAAACTGGATTTTCAGGCTTTAAGAAAAACACCAGATTTTAGGGAAATATTAAATAAATGATGGATAGGTTTAGTTAATGCCCAACGACAATTATTTAGTAAGATAGGAGGAATGGAATCAGGACCTAAAGAAAAAGTACATTTTAACGAGGCTAGTGAATCAAAAACCTCAGAGATTGAAATAACAATCATATTGCAATCAACATAGTCAATAATATTATCCAGAACAAAATCATTAAAAGCAATAAGCTTCACATAAATGGATAAAAACCATTCACTAAATAAGTTAGCAACTTCTAAAGGGCTATCAGACCTCTTACCTGACAGATGTACAGAACTTGGAATTTCAGTAATTTATTCAGTAGATTTATTGATAAAATTCCAAAAAAATTTAGGGTTACTTATAAGTTATTTCTGAGTATGGATTAGGTGATCAGAATAGCATTTTTTAATTAGTATTTTACATTGTTTATGAATGTTAGAAAATATCTTGTAATCAGAATGCAAATTGGAGGTTTTATATTTTTTGTGAGCAGCTAACTTTTTATTTAGATATCGATGAAGGTCAATTGAAAACCAATTAGGAAAAACCCGTGAATTAGGAATAAATTTTGGTACATAATTATATATTACATCAGAAACAATACGATAAAACTCGTTTATAACAAAATCAATACAATTTGATTCATATAATTTAGATCAGGTATAGCTAGATAAGACTCTAGTAATTAATTTATAATCAGCCTTTTTAAAGTTATATTTATAATTGGACCTACGGGACCTTAGAGATGAAAAAGAATATTCTAAACTAATAGAAAGAACAAGATGATACCCGTCTATAGGAACTAATTCTTCAGAGCATAGTGATACAAAGGTATTAATTATATTGGAAAATATTAAATCTAACTGGGATCCAACACGATTTTTTATTTGATTGTATTGTAAAAAGTTATATTTAGAAAAAAAAAATCGTATAAAGCATCAGAACAATCAGAAGTAACACCGTTAATATGTAAGCCAGCACTATCCCATGTAAAATAAACTGAAGGTAAATTGAAGTCGCCCATTATTAAAATGTTTTGATTAGTATGAAAATTAAGTTGTAACCATTCTAATGTATTTATAAAGCTAACATAAATAGATAAAGCACTTGAAGGGGGATATAGCAAACGACTAGAATAATTTTAAAGTTTTAACTTCCACTAATACTTGTGCGACACAAGAAATAGGAGGTAATAACCGGATTGCACGAAATTTATTGTGTATACACAAAGCAACACCACCTCCTCTTTTACTCTTACTCGTGAGATGATTTCTGTCAGAACGAAAAACATTATAATTTTTAAAACTAAGTTCATTATCATAAATAAAAAATGTTTCAGTTACAGCAAAGAAGTCATAATTTAAACAAGGAATGTTTACACGAAGGAGATTAATTTTAGTCCGGAGGCCCCTTACATTTTGATACATACCAGTAAACATATTAACATTAAACAAATTATTAGGATTATTAACATTATTTACGAAATTACAAAATCGAGTAACCTTGGGGCGGAAAGTTAGTTTTTTTGGACTAGTTTAGGAACTCCAGAAACATATTTAATAATCCAGCTTGTATCACCTGTACACGGTGTATCAGACTTGGATTTTTGTGGATTGCTCATAATTATGTAACTCTTCCCTCATTAAGAACCTTACGAACAAACAACCTGGCTTCAACCTACTACGGAAAATCTCTGCAACCTTAAACCAATTACGTACAGGTCATGAAAGAGTGGGATATCTTACGCACAAATGGGACATTACTCCTAACCCAGAATGTGACTGCGGTGACCCCAATCTAAACACAGACCATATCATACAAGTGTGCACTAAGAGAAAGTTCGGAGGAAACCTTGAGGACATTTTTAACGCCACTCCTGAAGCTATGGGCTTATGGGTGAAAAGTCTGGACAATATTTTATAAATTTTCTAAAACTGTTATATTCTCACACTTTAATACTCGTATTGCTATTTATACTGTTGCTAAATACAAGTACATTGCGTCTCACCACTTATCAATATTATATTCTGTTTTGCCAACTTCTTATTACTATACATATTAGTAAATTACATACATTATAATATATTCTATTTACATTGTTAAATTGTTTATGCCATACGAATAAATAAATAAATTATGTTGTTATTATAACGTACTTGCAACCATATAATAATGAAAAATAAATCGATTACCTCGTAAATTTGGTACCAAAATTAAACAATTATTAATTCAATAGTATTTTGTAAATAAAAGATAAATGCCAATTACGCTTAAACGAATAAACTGATTATTACAATATAATCCAGCATCAATTATACGATGTAATGAAAATACAGATAAGTGAGCACAGAAATGAAAAACACGACTATTCATAACGAACGACTGTACTGTACTGTATATACTATATGTACTTTATGTACATAATGTTTTATAAAATTGGCAGTTTTGGATTTTTAGGTCTGAAAATTTTACTGAAGTATACTTACTTACATATTACTTAACATGAATCATATCAAAGCATGAGAAAAATCCCAAGACTCAATTATTTTTATAGCTTTTAAAGTTGATATTTTTAGTTCATACGAAAATCTTAGAATCCATAGAAGTATTCTTCTTATTATTTCTCAATAATTTAACAATAAAAATTAATAAAAAAAAGCTTAAAAAATTTCGAATATTTTTGAAAATTCTATTGAACAATACTGACATATATCTTAATGAATTTCCAAAATATGAGAAAAATCCCATGTCTCAATTATTTTTATAGCTTCTTGAAGTTGATATTTTTTGTTCATACGAAAATCTTAGAATCCATAGAAGTATTCTTCTTATTATTTCTCAATACAATAAAAATTAATAAGAATCAGAAAATTTAAAATTTTTTTGAAAATTTAATTGAAGCATACTGGTATATGGTTATCCTTACGTATTTCTAAAATATTAGGAAAATCTAAAGTCTCAATTTTTTTTACAGGTGTTTAAAGTTGAAATTTCAGGAAAATCGATATTTAAAGTACTTATATGGATTCTTCTTATTTTATTTCAATATTTTACAATAATGTTAAATAAAATTGACATTTTTTTAAAAATTTGGAAAATTTTATTGAAGCATAAATACATTTTAATTAACTAAGTTCCAATTAATTGTGAATTACATTTGCGATTATTTTATAGCTGTTTAAAGTATAAAGAAGCAAGGGAAGGGATACTTGGGTGGAATGGATACATGTGTAAAGAGGATAGTGTTGTATTTTGATTAAAATTGTGAAATAATGCAATGATAAATCATTATACTCGTATTCTAAAAACGATTCTGAGTGAAGTACTGCCAGATTTGGGTATTTAGGTGACACATTTAGGGGTTTTATGATAAATCATTTATATTAAACTTAGAGACTAATAATGTAAAAATTTTAATCGGTAGGTACATACTCGTATATTATCTGATGAACTTCCTCAAAATAATTTCTCGAATGTAATGATTTATCATTGCATTCAAATTTTAATCAAAATTCAACACTATCCTCTTTACACCTGTATCCTTTTTTTTATTGCTTTTTTCATTCTAAATTTAAGCGAGATACATGGTTAAATATTCTTGGAGAATTAACTACATTAGTATAATATAGTACCTTTAGACTTTATGTTTTTTCTAATGGTAATTATGTAATATATTAATTTGTAAATCTAATATACTAGGACACTATAAGACTAGGGTTAGGTATATTTTCTATTTTATACTTGCAATGTATTCAGCCTTTAACTCATTAGGAACGTCAGCCCTATAACAGTGACCTGCAGATATTATCACGTATTTATGTATAAGTGATCCAGTGCATACTGCTGAAGCATTAGTTTTACCATCTTTGATTTTTATTAGCTTTACTAAAAATGAAAGTGCAAATGGATATTCATCCAAAGATAGGTCTTTGCCAAATGCCATATATGGTTCTAATTCATTGTAACTGTCGGCATTGGTATAATCGGCATTTAATAATATATTGTTTTCAGTTAGCCACAGATTTATCGAATAGAATAACCAAGAACACGTTAATATTGAACAAAGTGATGCCATTTTTTAAACTACTGTGTTAATATTGACAGGAAATTAATTGAAACCAGACAAATAATACAATATAAACATAATATAATATTATATATCTGTGATTTAAACATAGAAACTGCCTATATTAATATTTAGTAAATAGGTATCTATGTATTGTTCACGTATAAATATAATAATTGTGTTTATGTTTTATAAATAGGCTCTAAAAAACCGTTACTATTTTTAATATTATTATTTTATTTGTTGAACCTATCCTAACCAATATCCATTTATTATATTATTTTTATTATTTCGTTCATAACATTTAGGTAGGTACCAATAATAACTGTACTTGCAACTTGCGTAGGTATCTTCCATCGTAATAATACTGTTATAAGCTATTCGCAATATTTGTTTTAAAGCCGTTAAGCAAACGTTCATATTATAACAGTCTCACCAGTCACGATACATCTCAGCTCGTGAATAATCGCATTAAAAATCATTGTAAAAATTGGCACACCATAAATTATAATATATAGGTAGCAATTATCAGCGTTAAGACATGTATGATTTGTTTTATAAACACCATACTATATTTTATATTTATTATCAATAATTATATTAATCATAATTAAAATACCTACCTACAGCTGCGAATCATTGCTAAACAGACGTGGTGGTTCAGTTAGGTACAGTTTTACCACCACACGATCATATGTACCGTATCGTATGGATTTACATCTGATACTTAAATTATTCATATCGATGGAAATAATTTATTAATATTATTTGTAATAATTATCTTTTTTATTATATTCAAGTAACATAAATAAAAATTTTTATATTAAGGCGTATATGAGCATATTTTTATTATTGCCCAAGTCTTTTCCGTTATCATTTATTTATGTATTTCTATAAGAAATATCGTATAAGCATGAATTAAGAGGACGTCACACGTCCGTAAATTTTCTATTTAAAACCGTTTTACGCGGACAAGAACCACCTAGTTTGTAATCCTAATAGAGACACCAAATTTTTACACAATATAGAAGATAATATTTTCTGTGATGTAGCGTTTTTATTTTTTTGATATCATTTATATAAAAAAAGTTATAATTTAAAAAAACTGATTTTTTTTACGTTTTACAAACTTAAATAACTTTTGATATATTGATCTCATCGAAAAAATAAAAACGCTACATCACAGTAAAAGTTCTCCTCTATTCATGGTGAAAATTTGGTTTATTAGTTATAACTGTAGCTTACACAGTTCTTGTCCGCGCAAAACAGTTTTTGTATAAATATTCAAATTTTATTAAATATTTTTGGCAGTAATGTGCTGCGACCTACAGTCGTTGTGAGAACGAATATGATTTCCCCCACTCCGACGCGCTCGTCGCTGACCAAATTATACATAAGCTGGTCTGGTTCTAGGTAAACGGCCAACGATTGTCTACAAACGACCCACGACCATATTATTATTTTTTATTATTATTTATAAAATTACGATTTATTGATTGCATTTTTCGTCGTCAAAAGTACCGCGGTTGTCCAGGTATTAATAGAACGTATTATATATACAATATACCGCGGTTACTGCAATGTTTTAGTGTATAACTGTATAATGGGTATACGTAAATATATTTGGTACTATATATATGTAATATGTATACATACAAGTATATACCTACATTATAGATTATACATAATACATATAGTATATAGATAGGCATTATAGAATACATAGCGCAGGTTTATTATAATATATTCTTCGGTTATTTACGAGACATATACGAAAGAATAAGATGCCACTCATCCGTAATTTTAGTACAAAAAACTGTTTTACGCGAACTACCATTACTCAGTACCTACCTATATATTTATAATTGAGTAGCATAATTTTTATATTCTGAAAAGGAAGAAAATTGTTTACGTGTTTTAATTTTTACAAATACATAAATATATTTTTAATAATTCACTTATAAATATTTACATATTTTATGTTTTTTTATGTGTTTATGTACATTTATTAGATATTGAAAATTCAAAAACGCTACATCATAGATAATGTTGTGTTTCAGAAGAAAAAATAAAGATTATATTATAAATGTATAACGAATGGCGTTCATTTTCATAAAACAGTTTTTCCTATGAAAAATTTATTTTGTAGTGTACTTTTGTAGAAAATACCCCACCTAAATTTTTATTTATAAATGTAACTAAAATTTGCGCCTTTGGTAATGTTGCGACCCTGGCAAGAGCCTTCTTGCCAGTGCCTAGCTACGGCCCTGATACGTAGGTAGTTTGGAAAAAAGGTCAAAGAATAAGAATCAAAACTGGTGTTAATTCGCGATTTTATAACGAACAAAATTTGTTATAAAGTAAAAATGCGCATTCCCTTAGAGGATTTTGTTGTGAACACATTCGCACTGGATTCTAACTTATACATTATAATAGTATCAGTTTTTATTTTATATTTTAGATTCTGAGCGAAGCGAAGAATGTATTGGTTTTACAATGATGTGTGATTTTTTTTTTGTTTTTTTTTTTTTTTTTTATGTCTGCAAACAAAATTACGACCCGAAGTAATGCTCCGATTTTCACGAATAGGGTATGTTTCCGGTAGCAAAGTGGATGTAGTTGGTACCTACTTTATTTAGGTCATTTTTCGAATTTCTCAAAATTGACCCTAAGCGGTAGAAAAAACGACGAAAAAATGACGAAAAAACGGCATTTTTCAAATTTCGACGAATTCGATTTCAATATTTCACGATAACTCGGGCAATTTTGACGTAAGAGACTTGAAAATTTTTTTGAGTGTTCACATAGCTATTATATATGAGTACATGTGGTAAAATTTTGGAACCGTTACGTTCATTTTTCTACAAAATATTGGACATTGAATATTTCGTAAAATTCTCGTTTTTAATCAAATTAGCAATTTTTGGTATTAGGGTCTGAAAATTATAAATAATATAATAAATTAAACATAATTAATTATATAAATTATAAATAAAATTATAATATAAATATACCTAATATTATATTATTATTATTATATTTATAAATCTTGAATAATATTGTTTAATTTTGTTTTTAATGCAATTTGTATCTATTTGCCTAGTACTCGATTCAGTTTTTGCTTCATACCTACCAAGGTCTCATATAGTCATTGTAACGTTTTTAACATTGTGTTAGTGTTACTATTTACTGGACTTATTTGCCTTAGAAGATACCAGGATTTTATAATGTTATGCTATGTTTCTTAGAGTTTTATATTTTTTATAATCATTACTGATTTAAAACGAATTTTCTCGTATTTATTAACGAATTAACGAATCGTATAAAAATATTATTATTACATATTAGTTTAGGACCTAAACTTTAGGTAATAAAACTGACTTAAATAATAGTGCTTGTATAATTTTATTGTACCCATATTATAATAATATTTGATATTGTAGCTGTTTACATAATGTATACATATATATATAAAAATAATAAGTAAAAATGACTTAAAATTATACTTTATAATTTAAGTGTGTGTATTTTAAATATTTTTTTTTAGATGTTTAATAATTTATAATAAGAAAATAATATTGATATTTGGTACGAGATATTATACCTAATTAAAGTTATTTTGTAAAATATATAAATTTAAATGTAACTTATATAGGTACCTACCTACTCATATACTTATACTGTACGTCTGTACTGTATTTACTACAGTACTACACTACTGTACTTAATATAATAATATTATGATGATTAAAATTATTAATGCTTATAAATCTTGGTTATAAAGATAATTACTTTGCAATAATCCCGTTCTATTATTATTTAAGCGAGTATGGTACCTATGTTAAAATTATGTAAATATCCATAAGATAGTATATATTTTGTTCCCAATTTACTCGTATTATGTATTATTGTAAATTTGTAAAGTATAAATAGTTATTCTCATAAAGTTTATAACCTAACCTACTTTGTGTGATACTTTTTAATTCTATGAAATCGCTATCTTTTGATTTTAAGGATTGATTAATTAATGATCTTACAGGTAATATTATAAAACTAAATAAATATAGGTATTTTCATTAAAAATACTAATATTGTTTTATATAATTCTCAGTTTTCTTTTTATAGTTTAGTTACTATCGTCAACGATTCCATTTTTGTAAAAAAAGTACCATGTGTAAAAATTTTTAGTAGTATTAAAATAAGTAGTTTCCAACTATTTGTAATTAGTAAATTGTATTAATATTAAAATTATAACAAATTGTACGATGAGCTTAATATTTTGTTAATTCTATATTCAATTTATATATAAATTACTATAAAATTAAATATTATTCCGAAAAAATGTAATATGTTTATTTTATTATTTCTATTTATTTAAAAATATTCAACCCTCTTGGGGCACGTGAAGGGGTTGGTTCATCTTGACCAAATAATACCTAACTTATTTTTTTTATAGTAAAAAACAAAATGGGAGAGTGAGAACAGGGGCGGTTTCAGGGGGGACCAAGGAACCACAGCCCCCTCCCAGGACCGTATTTAAAAAAATTAAAATATTCATATGAATAGCACTATTTTTATATAAACAATTTAAATTCAGCTATCCATAATCCAATCCCGAGAACATATAAGTATGAGTCAAAAATACTCCGAGGTTAATCAAGAAACTGACGACAGAGCAGTTGGTTTGCAAGGTCATTAATAAGTTTAAGAATACAATGAACGTCGTCGAATGTAGCCAGTGTTATTGATCGGCATAAAATGTCTGACAATGACAGATTATCCCAGTACATATGATAGAGGGAGACGAGATGTATTATTTTGATAGCAATAAGAATATGAATTTATGAACAATAGTTAGTCGACATATTATAACACAAGCGCGAGCATCCATATTAACTTAAATATTAAATATAGGTATATACTTATATAGTGTGAATTATTTAAATTATTAATATCGTGCGTGTCGTCTCCGCCTGTCAACCGGATCACTATTAATCATCGATTGGATCCATATAACCATATTCAGGTGTAAATTATTATTATATATATATATATATATATTACAATATATTATTGTGTTGCTTGTACTCAAGAGTTAGTTACTTAATTCCAAAGTGATATATATGACTCCTGGTAGTCTCTCTAGGGCTATATAAATAAATAGAAGAACTTTAGGTCATCTCGTGTAGAAATAGTCTAGCCAACTATATATTCGGATTCCACTAGACAGACATCCTATTGACGGTCGTTCATTCTTTAGCACAAGCTAAGTCATGTTACACTATATATTATTATGTCAAATTTCCTGAACGTGAACGAATTTAATGAAAATAATTTCAAATAAAATTGAAAATTTATAAATATATATTTTATCATATTCGATATTGTCCGTAATTGATCAATTAGCTAAATAAGTAAACTAATTAATAATAGTTACAAGTAGTTATACATTTTTATCATCAACTTTTTAATGTTAATTTTACACATATCATGTAAATTATACAGTTATAGAATTTAATTTAGTAGTTAAAATTTTAGCACCAGAAAATATTTGCTTTTTTAATAATTTTTCTGATTTTGATGCAATGATGGATTTTATAGTGGTAACAGCCATCTGAACATTTGATTCAATAATCCTAATATAAATAAATATAATATTAATGACAATTTTTATTTAATGTAACAAGTTTAACTTACGCAATAAGCAAATAACAAGAACGATTACATTTAATCCAGGATTGTAATGCGTCTTCAGTAATTACTGATGCTAATATTTCAGAAAAAGTGGCTAAATAAATAAATATAAATAGATATTAATTTTAAAATATACAATTTTTTATAAATAAACATTTACTTTCGCCATTTTTTAGAAGTAATTGATCGTTGCCAATAATTTTCTTCAATACCATATGAAGTCCAGCGTGCTCATATACAGGTACCTCTTTCCCATTATCTTCTATTTTATTTTTGGGCTCAATTATATATTCAGATAATGATGTCATTGCTTCTTTTAATTTTTCCCCTTAGGCAAAATATTTAAATATAAAAAGATTATTCTTCAAAATAAATTTGAGATGAAAAAGATACAAAACTTCTTCATTTCAATTTCTATAAATAATAATATGGTTATAAAGATAACATTTACTCTTAAATGTACTCGAAAGAATTTTGATACAATGGTTTAAAATTTCTAAATCATTATTAAATTTGCAATAGAAAAAAATTATAATTTAATAATTAATAATCAAATTAAGCCATAAAACAAAAATTATTATGTAATATATATATATATATACATATACAGTGAAACCTCTAAATATCGGACACTCTCGGTTGCCGTAATTTTGTCCGTTATTTAGAGATGTCCGCTATTCGGAGGGAAAAAATATATCAAAAATAATTCGGAGAAATAATAACTACATAATATAATTATAATATACAACATTTATATAATTGTACTTGTACATATGTATAATAATGATATGGGTATGTATTATATTTGTATTGATATCCGCGATTTGTGTTATACTAACACTAAACTTGTCTGCACACGCATGAACACCCACATATTTGTATTACAAGCTCGAAATTCAAAAATCACAATTTTTTTCTTTTAGACTCTACACAATTCACAAATACAACTAAATACATTATACGTTATAAGTAGGTACCTACTAAAAATGTACGAGTAGGATAATATCACAGAACATACACTAAAAAAATGGAGCTTTCACTGTATATATATATATAAAGAGTATTTATGAAAGATATAACCTAGACCCCAAAATATACTTTTATGTTAATACAATATGCATATTATACATATTTCAGTAATTATTTTGTAATAAAGGAGTCATTGTATTATTTTTTTTATAATTTTAAAATAATTGTTTGCAATTTTTTAAAAATAATGTACATTTTAAAATTTTACTTTATGTACAACCAATAAATAAAAATAATTTTTGTGAGTAATAAAAATAAAATAATTTATAAAACAAAAGTTGAATTAATAAAGTATAATTATAATTTTAAATACCACTGCCAGATTTCAATATCCCTAGTAACACCATTGCGATCGATCCATTGTTTAACCAAAAGTGAGGATTTTCTTTTACATGGTCCAATAAATGATCAGAAACTGTGCTTAAAAGTTCTTTAACCCGTAAATTGTCATCTTTTTTACTGTAAATATTAAAATAAACTTCAACACACTTTAATTATATCCACTATAATAGTCATTTTATTTTATCTTATGTTACTTAATAATATGCATATTATATATATATATATAAATAATTTTATTTATAATATTTCTCATTAATTTTTATTTATCAATAGTTTATTTTTTCTGTTGATATTTATGAAAAAAATAATTATATTTAATAATAAATTAAATACTATTAAAATACCTTTAGTTGATATAATAATTACAATTGAAAATAAATCAGAATGTTGTTTATGGGACATATGATTGCCAACATTTTAATTATATTATAACTTTAAATTGTAATTTATTCCTAATATGTATATAAATACATTTTTATCTATTTAGGTTTTATTTATTCTATAATTATTTATTGACTTAATAGTTAGTATAGACCAGGGTAGTCATTGATTGTATCTATATGAAGCTTGAAATGTATTATAGTTAAAATTAAATTAAATGAATAAAATTAAAAAATATAAATTATATAGTGTATACTAATATTACCAGTCTTTAATTGACTCTCCTTTTTTAAACAATTCAATGTCTTGAGGATGAAAGTACAAAGGATCTCTCCAAGTTATTAAGTATAATATAACCTTACGACCATAATCATCAGTTGCAATTTTGTCAATATTACTTAAAATTTCAGGAATTATTGTCTGGAATAATATAGTAGTGATAATAAAATATGAATGTTCATAAGAATAAATAAATAATGTTCTTTTAGTACCTTTTTTATAAGAACTGTATCATCAACAGAATCAAAAAGCACCAGTAAAATTAAATATCCATATTCTGAAGTAGCTAAGTCGCGGGTAGCACCAGTAATTTTGATCTGTTTTAATATTGCTTTTTTCTCCTAAAAAAAAAAAAAAAAAAAAAAAAAAAAACAATTTTAACATTAAAAACAATACATACATATATTATATAATTATTTTTAAAATAATTGTATTTTTAAATATTAACCTTAGGGTTTGAAGACCATATTATATACATGGCAAGGAAACATCCACTTTTGGAAGTATAAAATAATTCAATTGGAAATTCCTTGAGAGAAGAAAATAGTTCATCACAATCCTTTCCACCAGTAAACAACACGTATTCATAAATTAAATTATGAACTAAAGTTGTTTGCATAGAAGTCTTTTGCCTAAAGTTATTAGTCGAAGTTAATCAATTAATATATTAATTTAAAATCAGAAACTTTTATTTTAAAAGTATAATAAACAATGTTAAATTAGTTCAATATAAATTACGTAGGATATAAAACCAAATTTTCTGAACAATCAAGTTTTTTTTGTATAAACATATTTTGTTAATTTATATCTCATACAATAATGATAAAATAATTAGGTACTATAAAAATATTTTAAAAATGCCATGAATAAAAAATATATTATTAGGCATATGAAAATTAAATTCTTTAATCAATAAAAAAATAATATGAATTGATATTATAACATTTTACTCAATTAATATAAATAAAGCTAGAAAATTAATAATATAATATTGTAATAAATTCAATAATATTTTATTATTATTAATAATTAGAAAAAAAATATATGATTTAATATTTTGTTGATATTTAAATAAAATTGAGCACTTGTATTTTTATACTTTTATAAAATATTATATTGTTGATAATTACTTCATAACAAATTTTTTTATATGATCTTTTGTTTTTGCTAGAATAATATCTTTTGTATTTGGAGAATTTTTTAATACTTCAGAAAAGGATAATATATTAGAGGATTCACATAAAATACTAGATGCACCATATAATTCATGCATCATTAAATTTTTTTGTTCTGATGTTGCGTATGTTGTATAAATCAGATCCATAATTTTAACAGCATTCTATATAATTATTAAAAAAGTTAAAATTACAATTTTTACATTATATGAATTGATACACTTACAGAATGTAAAGTAAATTCATAAATTTTTCCTTTCAGTGAATTAATTATGACTTTTCGCTGTTCTTCAGTACCTTGCTTCAACATATTTTTAACGCATAAGTTAGCATATTTAAAAAGTAGCATTTTTGGGACATGTTTTATTAGTTCATTAATAACTTTTGAACGAATTACAGGCGTTCCTAGTTTCAACATCCATTGAACTATACGAGCAGTATCATGTGAATAAACCATCTATAAATTGAAAAAAAGTAATATTTTTTACAATAATATTTAAAATTATATTAAAAAAATATTACTGTTTCCAAATGAGGCTTGGAAAATTTAAAAAGTTCATTCAATAATGTTTCTTTTTTCTCTTTTGGACAATCATCACGTCGTACATTTTCCCAAAGTTGTTTTAATTTCTGAACAGTTTTGTAAAATGGGCACTTTTGTTCTTTACGTTTAAGCCGAAGCTCTTGTTTTTCTTTTTTAAACTCTTTCCAATTTGGTTTTTCAGTGGGTTTTCCATCTATAAAAATTAATAATATTAGTAATTGAATAAATATATATATTTTTTTAATACTAGCTATATAAAAAATTGTTAATTTACTATTATTTATAACCTAAACATAAGATATAACTTGTAAATTATTTTAATTTTAATTATATATAAATAAAATAATGTTAAAAATATACCATTTACTGTATTAGATTTTTCTTTAATTTTTTTTAAACCCTTATTTTCTTTTTCGTCTTTTGGTGTAGTTTTCTTAATCAATTTTAATCCAGTTTTATTTTTTTCTAATTTTCTAACAATCTCTAATTCTGGTTCATTATCAATTTCAATTGCTTCTATATCCTCAGATGTCAATAATTTAGTGTAATCCATCGAATTCTCTATATCTAATTTTGGCAACTTTGTCTTATTATTAGATGATGTGGATATACTACGTTTCATTGTCATTTTAGGAAAGGTCACAAATACTGAAAAAAAAAATTTAGATATTAGTATTTATAAATTATATTACATTACAACACTGTTTAATATTAAAAATATATTATGTAAAATTACATATAATACCCAACTAACTTTAAAGCGAATAATGTATTGGTTTAACAATGATGTATGTCAATTTTTTTTTTTTTTTTTTTTTGTCTGAAGACAGGAAGGGTAACCCAAGAAGGGTTTTATTACCCGTAATAATGCTATGATTTTCATGAATAGCATCAATCAACAATATAATTACATATCTTATATTATACTCTTATTATTATAATATACATGTATGTAAGAAGGTATTTAATTAATGCTAAAAATGATAAACAATATAATATTATGGTATAAGTACCAAAACTAATTTTATTTATTGGTTCTCGTGACGCATATGAAATCCTTAGTTTTATATGGTTGACATATTAGATTCTGAGCGCAGCGAAGAATGTACATATATTGGTTTGATAATGATGTATGTCTTTTTTTTGTGTATATAGACACGTTTTCTACTCGAAATAATGATCTAACTTTCACGAAAAGCATATATTTATGGTGGAAAAGTGGATGTAGTTGGAATTTTATGTAGGTCAATTTTCCAATATCTCAAAATTGACCATATAAGAAAGAAAAAACGACCAAAAAATGATGAAAAAACTGCATTTTTCATGAAAACTGAAATTTCGACGAATTTGATTTAAATATTTTACGATAACTTACGCAATTTTAAAATTAGGGAATTGAAAAATTTATTGGGTATTCACATAGGTATTATAATATATATATGGTAAAATTTTGGAACCGTTGCATTAATTTTTCTACAAAATATAGAACTATGGATATTTCCTAAAATACTTGTTTTTATGTATATAATGATTGATAAATTTGGTAGTTTTAGGATTTATGGTATGAACATTTTACTGAATTATACTCACATATTACTTAACATATCAAAATATTAGAAAAATCCCAATTCTCATTTTTTTTTTTTTTATAGCTGTATAAATTGATATTTTTAGTTGAAATGAAATTCATAGAATCCAAACAAGTATTCATCTTAATATTTCTCAATACTTTTACAATGAAAATTAATAATAATACCAAAAAATTTGGAAAAATTTATTGAAACATACTAATATATAAATATATTTCCATAGTCCCAAAATATTAAAAAAATATCAAGCATCAATTTTTTTTTATAGGGGATTTAAGTTGAAATATTAGTAAAATCGATATTTCTAGTATATATTTGCGGATTATTATTATTTCTCAATATTTTACAATAATGTTATATAAAATTGATAAAACGTTTTAAATATTTTGAAAATTTTATTGAACCATCCTTACATATTAGTTAATGTATTTACCAAATATTAGAATAATATGAATTATAATTTTTTTTTATAGGATTTTAAGTTGAAATTTGAGTAAAATGTATTTATATGGATTTTTCTCATTATATTTCAATATTTTAAAACAATTGAGAAATAATAAGAAGAATATTCGTATGGATTCTAAGATTTTCATTTAAACTAAAAATATCAACATTAAATAGCTATAAAAAAAAAAATTGAGACTTGGGATTCTTCTAATATTTTGATAAAATTTTGAAGAATTTTATGAAATATTCAGTCCTATATTTTGTAGAAAAATTAATGTAACGGTTCCAAAATTTTAAAACATATATATGGTAAATATGTGAACACTCAAATTATTTAAGTCTCTAACTATAAAATTTCAGTTTTCTTGAAATATGCCGTTTTTTTCGTTATTTTTTCCGTCGCGTAGGGTCAATTATGAGTAATTTGAAAAAGGACCTAAATAAAGTACCAACTGCATCCACTTTCCAACCGGGAACATATGCTATTCGTGAAAATCGGATTAATATTTCAGGTAGTAAAAATGTCTTCACAAACATAAAAAAAAAAAAAAACAAAAAACAAACAATTCACTGTAAAATCAATAATCGTTTTGCTCAGAATCTAAATTAAATTGAAAATTAATAGGTAAACTATAGTCCAAAAAAAATGTAAAATAATATTAATATAATTTAAAAAATAAAATTATTCAAATAATAATAATATTTGATTATAAATCTATGTTTTTAAGTTAAATTTTAATTTTAATAAAAATTCTACACTATCCTCTTTACACCTGTATCCCATCTCTTGCTTTTTATACCCTAAATGACCACAAAAAAAAAAATTAATTAATTAAAAAAAAATTGAGACTTGGGATTTTCTTATGTTTGGATATCATGTTAAGTTTTATGCGAGTATACTTCAATTAAGTTTTTATTATGGACTTAAAAACTCAAAATTGCCAATTTTATCAAACATTGTATACATAAAAACTAGAGTTTTAGGAAATATTCAATACTATATTTTGTAGAAAAATTAATGTAACGGTTACAAAATTCTATTGTATATAAATGGTACCTATAAGAACACCCCAAAAAAAATTATAATCTTTAAGTTAAAAAATGCTTGAGTTATCGTGAAATATTTAATTCAAATTTGATATTTTAGTTTTCGTGAAAAATGTCGTTTTCTATTATTTATGAATTGTATATACTTATATAGGTATCTATGATAAAGATTTAATATACATAAATTATGTTTTTCAGTAAAAGTTAATAAACTGTTTTTAAACCATTTTGAAACTAACAACAATTGCATAGCAAATATTACATATAATTATTTAAGAATTGAATTGGTTTTTGGATTTATCATTTTATTAAATTTACTAATAAAGTAATAACAAATACTTGATTACACTTTACTATCAGAAAATGAGACTTAATTTTTTTTTTCATTTTTTGAGCGTACTGAAATTTAAAGATTAAATTAACACAGAAGAAAATGATTATGATATAAATGACTTTTAGCAGTTTTCTTTTCTAGTATGTGGAATACCTCAGTATAATAAAATAATATAATTTTGCATGTTATAAAATACTGAAAACATGAACAAAAAACTGTTTAAACAAGTAAATCTTTTACAAATTTTTTGTATCTTTTTAAATTGTTATCTAAAAATTAGTTAATTTATTCGCTCAATATTTAAAGTTAAACATTTAAACAAATGATTGAACAGAAACGTGGGAAATAAGTAAATTATATAAAAATTATGTTACTAGATAATTGTATCAAACGTAAGTAGCCGAGTATTTTTGCTTGAATAATATTTCATAAAACTGCTATAAAAAGTAAATAAAACCAACAAACTTTACTTACTTGTAAATCGTTATGCCAGGAAAGATTTTACTCTTTAAGTTTTAAGATTTAGTAAACTGTTTAGATATTCAGTGTACTTAGTAAGTAAGGAATCCAATATTGTTTGATAAAACAATTCTCCAGTATAAACAAAATTCGACCATGTGCATTCACGTTGTTTGCTGTTTACAACGCAATCATAATCCCGATAGTTAGTGATAGAGTGATCGTGATAGGAATCGATAACGAGTTAACCACAGTATCTCAGCTGATATCACGGTTTTACATATAACCGTGAACCGTGATCCATGTACATTTTTCTATACTAATGTTTCTGTATAATATGATTAAATCTAATCTGTGATTATATTTTAATATGGCCAAGGACTATGTACATCCATGGTTATGATGGTTACGATTATGTGGTTTCAATTTTATATGCACAGCTTTTCGATAATAATGTATAATATTTATTTTTGGAGTGGAGGGACTAACTTATTGTATACTCTATAAAATGACACTGTACTTTTATTTACAAAGTATGTAAACGCATGAAACAAATCAGTGAAATCACTTATTCGCATTATGTTTTGCACTCGCACAGTAAATATTATTATAGTAATATTACGGAACGTTCTGTGGTAATACTGTAAAGTCCTCAAACCGTGTAAACACTACGTAAAATCGCAATATATATTTTTTTAATTATTATTGATTTTTCTCGTTTAGAAATAATTCAACGAAACAGATTACATTTATCGGACATTTTAAACGATTGTCGAGTATTTTTCAATCAGTAAAAAACAATACGTTTTTACTTGTTGCGCCGCCATCGTAAAAAAGGTACGTCAAATCTGTTTATAATAATTCCATGACGAATGACGTGCAACTTTATTACGGTGTGTTCTTTTTTATGAATGATGTTATATTAATTTATATTGCTTTAATTCACTTTGTGCATTATACGTAATAAACTTCGTGATCGTGTTCATATCAGATTTGTGATTTTGGAAAATGCGTTTACTCATTTACATTGTCAAATAATTAAATAATTTGTTCATTGAATTTCTGTTGTAAGTAACACTACTTTTATCTTAATTGCGTAGACTTAGAGTAGATTTTTGTTCAAGAAAAAATTCAATTTTCGGCAGTCCAATGATCTAATACTGTGCATTAATTCGATTGTTTGATGAAATTCAATGTAATCCGATGAATCTACACCTTACTCACCAGACAACATGTATAATGTGTTAATATTTCATATTTCATTTACAGGACCTATACGTTATAATTTTATTTATATAATCAATATAATATATTATCGGTAGTAATGTATTGGCCTATTTAATACTATAAAAATTTTTTTGGCAATTCCTTATTAAAGTAGCATAATATGATACAATATTAATTAAGCATTATGAAAACGGCTGATTTTAGGGCAATAATGATATAATGAAATAAATATTTATACTTACAGTTATTACTAAATATAGGTACTGTGTTAAAATTTAATAATCAATATAGATAATTTTGATTAAATTGTTGGCCATCTACTTAATAAGCTCTTCATAAGAATATACACATCACTATCATGCAAAATACACGTTAAAACTTTGTGTTTATTATTAAAATAACAGTCTGGGTCAAAAAACACAGTGACAGTATTATTTAAATTTGTAAAAAAACAAACAATTTTTAAGTAAAAGCTAGTACCTATAATTTATTATTTATTTAAATTTATAAACAGACTAGGCCAAATTACATTATAAAATAGTTGCAATCGTTTGTTAATAATATAATAATAAATTTAAAAAAAAAATATACAATATACAATATAAATAATAGCACTTGTAGTTAGGTGTGGACTGTTAGGGTGTTAGGTATGTATTAACAAGTACCTATGGAATTATATTTTTTAAATGAGTTGAAGTGTGGTGATATGACTAGATTTCTTTTTAATTAATTTATAGTTTTCATAATTCTGTTATGGGGGTGTTGCCTGTAAAATTAGTAATTTCTGTGCTTAAATCAAATGTATTTTAGGCCGCTTATTATGAGTAGAAATGTGAAAAGACAATCTACTTTAAATTTGTTATTTCCTAATAATCCTAAATATTAGGATTTTGGTGATTCCAATCTGTTAATGATTCAGTGGTGGTGATATTGGGGGTAGATAGGTGGTTCCCTTGGACTCAGTTTTTATATAACTATAAATATTATAATTTTTGAATTTGGTTGTATGAGAATGTAAATGTTGGATTGTTTAGCTTCGTATTTTTTTTTAGAATACTTTTTTATTCAATCATTTTTACATTTTATTTTAAAATTGTAAATGAACGTTTGAATTAATAGATGCATATTGTAATATTATTACATTGCTAGTATAAATACTAAATAGTTTTTGTTTAACATGAAAATAAATTGGAATTAAATTTTTTCTTCAAAAATTAATTTTTATTTATTTGCTATAATTTCATTTTCATTAAATAATTTGCTTTAATTATTGCTTTAACTATGCATTTTCTTTGCTTAATTTACTTAGATTGAAGACAAGGTTGAGATCAACAATCACTGAAGAGCGCTTAATATTATTTTAATATTGATAACATAATTGTACGCTTGCAAAAAAAAAAAAAAAAAAAAAGGCATATGCTTTTATTATAATCATAATTTTTAATATATACATATTTTTTCTTTTTTACATTATTATATTATATTTTATAATTATTTATATTACATATTTTTTTACATATTGACATATAATTTTCAACCAGAAATAATGCTTTTTACCCAACTTTTTACCATTTGATTTCTGCATGAAACATTGAAAGTTTTAAAGTTATAAGGATATAAGATTTTTAAAATGGTTTTTTATATATTATTATAGTAAGGGTGATGAGAATATCGCCCAATGAATACGATGTACATCAGTGGTCTTCAACCGATGGGTTGCGACCCATTTTTGGGTCGCGTAAGCTTTAAAATTGGGCCGCGATAAGTCTTCTTTTTAAAATAAAAATAAAATTTTTAAAATTATAAAAGGTAAAAAAATAATTTTTTAATAATTAAATTTAGAAAATTAATAAATGAAAATACAGTTTAAAAATAGTAGTGTATGTTGTGTATTATGTATCAACAATATTTTATAATTTATTGTTATTCTATATTCTATTCTATAATATTATAATTTTGTATCATATTTTATTATTTTCATATGAATTCTACACATTTTCAATTAATAATAATATTCTACCTATTGAAATGTAATTTTTATTTATTCAGTTTTAATAGCACTATTGCTAAGCATTAAGCAATTTTCGATTTTTTATAAAGCTTACGTGGGTCGCGAAAAATGTAGGCCTAAAAATGTGGGTCGCGAGTCCAAAAAGGTTGAAGACCACTGATGTACATTAATAGAGCACACATTTTAAGATAGATAGCTATAATAAATAGGTACATAATAAAATTATGTAGGCACTTATAAATATTATAATATATGTAAAAATAAAATTAAGTTCTTCAAATAATGAAATATCAATATTTCATGTTTTATTTTTATATAATCACACTTTATTCAATATTTAAATGTGTTTATAATTTTAATAAAGAAAGTACCTAAATACCTATATTTAATATGTAGAAGTTGTTTTGGTTGATAATAAATGAATTCGATAAATTAAAAAAAATAATATAACTAGTATATAACACTTTATAATAATACTAATATTTATACTAATAAGTAATTTGGTTTTAGATGGAAGATAAAAATAAATTGGCTGTATTAATCGTAAACCATTTGAAAAGCCAACTTAATTCTGGTGGCTTTAGTGAAGAAGCATTGGAAAGCTTAGAAGTATCAGTACAATGTATTGAATCAGCATATAATATAAATTCAATTGAGTGTGATAATATTAACCTCAATTTGGAAGAAATTGTTAAAACATATTTAGAAGATATCGATATCAAGGTAAATATTAAAAGTGATAGTTAATTAGATACCTATATAGTAATTATAATTAATTAAGTATAAAACTAATTTAAAATAAATATATAAATACTTATATCATTTTATCTAATTAAAATTAGGTATTACTTTTTAATTTTTTTATTTATTGTTTTTCAATAATAGTCAAATATTATTAAAACTGAAATAAAAGAAGAAATTAAAGAAGAAATAAAAGAAGAACCAGAACCTGATGGTTATAATAAGGAAGAAGCTGAGTATCATAAGAATTGTGGAAATGAATTCATGAAAAATCAAAATAATGATAAGGCTGTTGAAGCTTATTCCAAGTATATTTATTTAATATATACCTAATACCTATATTAAATTTATTTAATTGCTTACTAATATATTAACTATGGTAATACAACTAATATAAAAATACTGATAAAATCTCAAAAAAAATTATAAAATATAACTACGTATTTATTTTATTCAATATTATTGAAACAAATTTAACATTTATATTTGCCAAAAACATAGTTTATAAAAACATATAATATATATACATAATATTAATTATAATTTATAACTTATAACATTGACCATAATTTATATTTTATATAAATTTAAACCATAACGATATTCACACAAATAAGAAATATTTTGATAACTTATACATCCCCTAATCATAGGTGTATTTAGGCGGGTTATAATATTATTATTGACCGGTTTCAATCAAATCCAAATCCAGAAATGTAGATTACTTTAAAGAAAGTTTTATTGTACACAAAATTACACGTTTTAAGGTTTTTTCACAAAATTGTACAATTTAGGTTTTTAATATATAAACATACCAAAGAGTAATTTTGTACAAATATTTTTGTTCCGTAATCAGTTATAACATCTTTTATTAACCAATATACGTATTTATTTTATAATCTATATTAGTTATTATATTACTTTAGCATTGCTATATATAATGTCATTTATTTATTTATTTATTTATTTATTTATTAACGCCGAACGGCAATTACATGAGTAAAAAAAAAAATATAAGCAATAAGTGTACAATTTAGAAAAAATATTTACAATGAAAAATAATTAAAAGAGAAGTGTTGATAACAGTATAATATATATAACAATATTGAATAGAAAAATCGATTTCTATAAAAAGTGGTGAGAAGCCAGATATCATTAAGCCGCCTAAGCATTCTATGAAGGGAATGATTTATTTTTATTATTATTTATTTATGACCATAAGAGGTGCGGTGATGAGGAATTTGGAAGAGGGAATGGTTTCTAGTATTGTGGGAGGGAACTCGAAAAGAAATTTGAGATAAGAGGTCAGGTGAATTAATGGAGCCATTAAGAATAGATTCAATGAATGAAATGTCAGCGTCTATTCGACGGGAAGCTAAGGATGGGAGACGGAGAGCAGAAAGAATGGAAGTGTAATTGTGTTGAGGATGGTCAATTTTTAAGATGAAAGCAGCGTAAGAAAGAAATCTATTTTGAACTCTTTCAATTCGAAGCACATCACGGGCTAGGTAGGGATGCCAAACTACTACCCCATACTCCAGAATGGATCGAACAAGAGACAAATAAAGAACGCGAAGGCAAAAGATAGAGGTGAAGTTGGCTGTGTTACGTTTAATAAATCCTAAAACTTTAAGAGCTCTACCAATAATATTGTTAATATGAAATTCAAAGGAAAGAGTAGGAGTAAAATAGATGCCAAGATCTTTGATAATGGAAACGCGATTGACAGGAAAGCCTTCGAGAGAGTATGTATTTAAGATAGGAGAAAGTTTACGAGAAAAAGACATAGCGTGACATTTGCTGATATTTAGATCAAGGTTAAGATGGTTAGCCCAGTCCGAGAAGGTATCGAGATCTGATTGAAGAAGGAGGCAGTCAGAAGAGGAGTCAATTTTGAGAAAAAGTTTAATGTCGTCAGCGAAAAGTAATACTTTGGAGTGAGATGTCACATGAAGTATTGGACTTTTATATCTAATAATCAAGGCTCGGAACTTTATGCACTAAAAAATACTAAAATATGCACATATATATGCGTTAAAAAACCAAAACATGCGGTATAATATGCAGTAAAAATTAGAAAATAATTATGCAAACCTATGAAATATATTGAACAACATAAATTTTACATACAAAATTTAAAAATTTAAGTTAGGTACACGAGAAAAAAAATTACCCACGTTTATACTATTTATATTTTATATCATGGTACAAAATATTAATATTGTGGTAAATTTGTAAAAAAATAAATACATGTCGGTCGGCGAGTTCTCAGTATTACAGAGATATAATTGTCCAATATATTGCGAGCTGGAGCAATACAATTATTGCCATTGATGAATTAATTTATTTTGTGAGAGTCAAACGATATAAAACTTAAAATTTTGTTTGTCATATATCTAATATTTTATTGTTAAACTTTCTAAAATTTCTAAAAAAACATTCGTTAAATCCATGAAATATGCATGTAAATGTTCTTAAATCCAAAATATGCGATTTCGTACAAAATATAACAAAATATGCAAAATTATGCAACAAAAATTTTTATATTTGAAATGTACGAATCAAATTTGTATCGAATAAAAATTTCAATATGTATTGTACTTTCTAGACAAATATGCAAATGCCTAAAGTTCCGAGCCTTGCTAATAATATACTATATATGATTTCTATCGATATAATAAGGAGTAATTAAGATAATGAATGACGATACTACCAATATATGACGGGCTAATATGTAGACTATATTCCTACCTCCTACAATCTATCCCTAGCAATTGCAGTCAACTTTTATTTGAACATGTGTTTTTGCAATTAAAAGACATATTAAGTGATAGAAGACATAATTTTATAGATAAAAACTTGGAGATGTACATGATAATAAATTTTAATCAAATATTGTAAATTAGTAAAATATGTATCTGTGTAAACTAAATAATTAATAAAATAAATTAATTTCAACTAATGAATAATTATATTATAATTTATAAATTATACTAAATAAATATCAATACAAATAAAAGTATCTAGAATAAAAAAAAAAATTCCTACTAAAAATTTGTTTTTGCACGATTTTTATTACACATTTTGTAGGTGTTAGCTGCACAAAAATCTAATCTTAAGTTATAATATTATATATGTAAAATATAAAGCAATCAGTTTTATTTCAAATTTGAAATAAAATCTAACCTACCTATCATATATTTCAGTAATTGTCAAATATGAAATTAAAAAACGGTTATTAAGAAAGATTAACATGAGATACTATGTCTTTATTTAAGCATTTAATGTATATTAAATATAAGATTTAATAATAATTATAATCATAATTTTTAATTTAAATTTTAGATCAATATCATTGGATTCTACAAATCCAATTTATTATTGCAATAGAGCTGCTGCCTATAATGCACTTGGTAAATATTATGATGCAATTGATGATTGTCAAAAAGCCATTCAACTTGAACCAACATACAGTAAAGCATATTGTCGTTTAGGGTGATTATATTTTTAATTAATTTAATTTATACTTTTTAATTTTTATAGTCTAAGGTATTAATGAATATTAATCATACAGGGTATAGTATAATGACAAATTTAAATAGTATTTTTTTTTTTTTAATTTTAACATTGTTTATTTCTTAATGTTAATATTAGTTTTTATTTTATTTAAGCTAAAACCTTAATCAACTGTCAATCAATATTATTAAATAATATGTAATAAAATTATGATAGTTGTCTATGATAATGTGATTGATCAAACATATAATTATTATATAACTTATATTGTTAAATATAATAATAGATGAAAATATTTTTAAAAAAAATTAAATGTCGAAATATGTATAAAATTACATATTTTATTGTAATAATTAAAAACTTCATTTTTTTTTTCAGTATACAGAGTGTTCCAGATCTATTTACTCATTGAAATATCTTCAAGAAAAATTTGGATTTTTGAATGCTGTTTTTCTTTAACCCGTCATTAGTCGCGTCTATATTTATAACATGGTTAGTCGCATATGAGCGCCACGCTCACTCTTCTGAATTTACTTTAAAAAATGGTATAATTAATTTAAAGTAAGAATTTTGTTATTAATAATTAATGAGGATCGTCATATTAAATACCATGTATATCTGAAAATGGATATATAATACGATACATAAATAATCACAAATAGTAATACATATAAAATACGTGTAAAAACGTATTACAAGGAAGTGTTGCATATGAGTGCCGCTCAATTTATTGGAACTGACAAGTTCAATCTATAGTAATTACAACAAAAGATTACGGATTGGGTTTTCCAATTTATAAAAAAATTCCCAAGTATGGTAAGATAAGGTATACAATGGTATCTATAATTTTCAAATTAAATAATAACCAGAAATGGCTAAAATAGTAATTGAGTGAGCGCCGCGCTCATACGCGACTAATGACGGGTTAAAAATAAATTATTAGTTAAATAAAGGCCTATAATACTATTTATAGTTTAAGTATTGACTTGTGGATAATATATTTAAATAAATAAAAACCCAAATCCACAAAAAATTTACTTATATTTGTTTTGCGGCAACTTTGTTACCGAAATACGTATTTGCTTAAATAAAGTAATTTTTTGTGGATTTGGGTTTTTATTTATTTAAACCTATAATACTACATTATTACTTTAATCATCCCTTAAAAAATGTTAAGAAAATAACTATATTTTTTAGTTATATGAAATTTGAAGAAAATTTGTTTATAGAGTACATTTGAAGGATTATTTTAATAAGTCAATTTCCTAATTAAATAAAAATGTTGATTTTAAGGAAATTTTTATTTTATTGGAAAAATGCAATTTTTAACGTCATTATTGGTAATTATTTAATCAATTATATTGTGGATTATAAAATTCGTATCATAAGTCATACCCAAGTAGTAACTTAAACTTCGAGGTGGATAATTTCTATAAATAATATAATTACTCGAAAAATATTGATAATAATTGGTAATAGTTATTAGATATGCCTATATGTATCATTAATGTTATTTTTTAATAATAATTATTGTATTAAAATTCCATTAATAATTGATAATCAGGAACACATAATGACGTCAAAAATATCATTTTCCCAACAAATTAAAAAAATCAACATCTTCATTAAATTATGAGGTTGGCACATCAAAATTATCATACAAATGTACTCTAAATAACTAAATTGGCAATCTTCTAATTTCACAAAACTTCAAAAATAACGAGTTAATTTTTAAGTGATGATTAAATTTAAAAAAATAATAGAAGTAATATTATAGTTCTTTACCCAACTAAAAATTTTATATATAAAAAAAAATAAAAAAACAGCATTCAAAAACTTAATTTTTCTTGGAGACATTTCAATAAGTAAATAGATCTGGGAGCCCATTTAATTTTGTCTATATCATTAAACTTGCTAATTATTCATATGATTCTGATCATCTCAGTAATTGATTATTTTATATGAATTCCAATTATATAGTTAAAAATATATTTTAATAATAACGAAATAAAGTATTGTATCATGTCACATAAATACAACATAATAATTAGGTATGTGTATTATTTAATATTAAAACTATAAAGAAAAGTGATTTTGTCATTTTGTAATTAATTATTAAATTATATTTATATATAATATATTTCTTTTCAGTTTGGCATTTTCATACTTAAAAGATTTTCATAAAGCATCATCTTGCTATAAAAAAGCATGTGAATTAGAACCAGACAATGTAGGTTATCGAAAGAACTTACAACTTACTTTGAATAATTTAAAGTCGCCTTCGGAATCAGAATCACAACCAGTTAATGAAACTACCCTACCTTCAAATTTAATGGATACTGCTACACGCTTAATGAGAGATCCTGAAGTTTCATCTATGTATGTAATTTTTTTAAATTGATATTTAAAATTATTTTTAATGAAATAGATTTTAATAATATAATGTGAATCATAATAAAAATTAACAATTTTTAGATTAAACAACCTTATGGATGATGTAACAAGTTCTGGTTCTAATGGATTAGATAGACTTATGGAAGTGTAAGTATTTGTAGTTCAGATAAAATTATATTTATTATATTAATCTTTATATACTTACTAGTTATAAGGCAATATTATAATATATTCATTAATGACATGTATATAACATAAATTATGGTATTTGGGTTAAATTTAATATAAACACTTTTATTTAAAAATAATACTTTTAAAGATGTATCCTTTTGTAATAAATTATTTAACCATTGTTGTATCTAATATTGGAAATAACTTTAAAATTATCCTGTTTTTAATTTGTTAATAAATAACTTATGTTTAGTATAAATTAAATTTCTACTATGAAACGTATGTTAAACTTTTGCAAGTTTGATATATTAGTATTGCCTGATACAAGAATTGCTATATATCTTCTTTTTTTTTTAAATAATACTGTTTATGGATATTAAATATCATTAATTTTTCTATGCTGAATAATATTTTTTAATTCAACAATTATTTTTGTTTAATTTCATAAATTACATCTAAAAAATGGTTTATTTATTACAAAATATATAATAAACCTATTATTTTGATGTAATTTTCAATTATTTCTATTATAATAGTACTACATTAAAATAGCAGTTTTATATATTTTGTAAAATCTATTTATTTTTATATAAAAAATGAAATACTAAAATGATACATATATATGTACAATAAAATATTTTATAATTTTTGTTTTATAATAGTGGACAAACTATAGTTGCACGCTTACAAGATGCTAATCCAAATTTAATAACTGGATTACGGATGCAATTTCAAAATGGTCAAAATGGAGACCAGCAAACTCCGCCGAACACATATAATCACGATGATAATGCCCACCCTTAAAATGATAAACATAATTATTAAAAACAATTCATTTTTAAAGATAATTTGTAATGAATATTCATTTTTTTTTTATGAAAATTATTGTAATCGGTTTTGTTTATTATTTAGTTAAAATAAAATTAATGAACTATTCAAACATTTTAATATTAAAACTATAATATATAGATATTAAAATATTTTTTATATTAGGTAAATTTTATTAAAAATATTAAGTTATTAATGCATTTCTATAACATTGTATTCCTTTGGTTATTAGCAGGACTCGGGAATTTTAATATTTGCATATTTAATTTTATTGCATTAAATTATAATAGGCCAAAAATTATAAATAAATAATCCAATTACAAATGTTTATAATTAATATTTTTACTTATAAAAGAACTACCTATTGATTTTAATAAACATTTTGCAATTTAATACAAACTTTATTAAATTAATTTATCTTTAATTACAATTCATCTGTAATGTATATTTAAATAATATACATATTGAATGTATAAAATATAATTCATATATATGTGTAATTTTAGCAATTAAATTATATAATAAAGTATATGTTAAGGATTTGAATATACTCGTATATGCAATTTTTTCTTTTTGTGCTAAAAGTCTTGAGCTCCACTTTTTAAAAACATTAATATTTTTATTCTAAAACTATATAAAAATGTTTAAATTTTATTATCCATCTAAGTAATAATATAAATATTAAATTTTGATATTTATGAAAAAATATAATAAATTTTAAATAATACATTATTACACTCTTTATGTATTTTTGCAAAAATAAATAAAAATATGTTTAAAACATGTATATGCTTCAAGCAAATATATAAATAAAATTACTGTATAACTCTATAAGAAATTAGAATTGAAACTTCTGCAATTACTTTTCTTTTTACAAGTGTTTTTCATTTCTTATTGCAGTATTACTACTGCACGTAAGTTTATCTACATAATTAAAATGAAAAAATGATTATAATTATAGTTATAACATTTCTTCTCATTTTAATGGTTTTTCATCAATTCATCAACATATTTAATTTTTTAATTTACATACCAAAAGAAAAATCAAATATTTTGGATACGAAGTTACCAAAAAATTAGAAATTTATTAAACACATCTACCATCAAGTGTGAAATTCTATTTGTCTGCTCAAGTGCTAAAGTATTTACTAAATTTACTGGATGTTTGTAAATGGAAGAACCATTAGTCCATAATATTATCTACTCGTATAACAAATTATGCAGTCTTGTTCAGATATTACTGGGAAAATTATTTAAACAATGAAATTCCTAAATCGTTATTCCTTTTTATTTTCTATATATACGACAATATATTAATATCTAGGTCAATAATTTCAATAAGAAAATAAATGTTAAAATATTTGGTTTTTATACTAAATTATAATCCATTCAATCATTAAAGTTCTTCAATAATTATTCATTTAAATAGTTTTTAAAATATTAGGTATAATGAAAGATTTTTTTAAAGACTTCAAGTACTACAATAATATCTTGTCCTAACCGAATTAGAACTAAAACTTGAAGTTTTCTTCATTCAAGTGTTCTTCACTTGTTTTCTATTGTGATTTAGACGCTCCTGCCAGCATATAAGAATAGAAGCATAACAGTATCACAGATTACATTTAATCTAATGGTTATTATTTAATCTATGATAATACCACAGAATAGATGAAAGCAGAATGGACACTCTAAAAATTAATTAGTACAAAATATAGTTTTTTATTATAAATTAAAACAATAAAACATTTTTTGATACAATTGTCTTCAATATTTTAAGAACCGCACATACAGTAGATTCTCACATAGAAAACATATTGTCAGGACCACACCAACGGTAGATGAAATATTCGAGTAGAATGCATATTGTAAGAAAAAAGAATAATTGTGGATTGTACATCAGTGTCCTGCAATAATAATAACAGAATATATTACATTTTATTTTAGATTATGAGCAAAGTATGTAGGTATTGATTAAAATTTTGACATTTTTTATTAAATATTTAAAATGCAAAATTTTATTATACATATGGGGACCATATAGGTTAGGTACACATATAGTACATAAATAAAAACCCTATAAAATTTTCAAGCCTCTAGGTTAATATAAATTCTCATAAAATCCCTTGTTTTCATGTAAAAGAAGACTGGTTGGGGCGGAACATGCCTAGATTAGACCAGGCATTTTGGGACATGCTATTAAGGAAAGTAATAGAGGAAAACCCAATAGGGAGGAGAGGTCTTGGAAGACCGTGTTTAAGATGGAAAGATTGCGTCAAGAGATGCTGAAACAGTGGAACTGAATAGTCATTGGTTGGAAATAGCAGAAGGCAGAGATAGATGGCAGTATGTTTATTTAGAGGTATGGTCTTGAATGGCCAGGACCAAAGAAGAAGAATAACCATCACCAAAATTAACATATTCATGGTACATATTTGTATCCATCGCAACTTATATTTTACATTTTCATTTCATCAATAATCAAACAATATAATATGATGGTATGAATTGTATTCTGAACTTTTAAAGTTAAAATCCGCAAAGCTTCATCAGTAAACCCTGATTCTGCTTTAGTGTGGAGTATGATATTAAATTCTTTTCTTACAAAATTGTACGCTTAAGCTGAATGAAAATGTAACGAAATAGAAAATTTACGTATTTCAGGACTATATTATTGTGCAAATTTTTTCTCCCTAATTTTCATAATGAATCTTTTAATTAAATTATTATCTTTACCAAATTACTCGGTGATATTCTTCATATTATTATTAAAACGATTCAAGGCTGCTTTCATCTTTTTTATTTCTTCACATTGACGTTTCTGTAAGCTTAAAATTGTCTTAATTATAGACTGTGTGTTAACTAAACCGGAAAAAATATGTTCAGACCTATAAATATATTTTTAATTTTTTAAATTATATTAATTATTTAATTGATTTTACTTAATATTTACTTTTATTGTTTCAAATTTATCATTTGAAGTAACAACAGTAGATGGTTTCTCACGAAGTTCACTTGTATCACACGACTTTGATGAAATATTTTTAATGGACGATTCAGATAAAACCTAAAGGAAAATAAAATAGTTTAATTAACAAAAAAACTAAAAACTAAAAAATTCATTAATAATACCTTTTCACCGATATCATCTAAAACTAAAGGTTTTGTAGTTTCTGGATTAATACGTAGAACCTTAGCCTATAGAAATAATAACATGTGTTTTGAACTATATTATACAAATAATAAATATCTAAATTGCATTAGTTAGTATAGGTTTCTAAACTAAATTTATTACAATATAAAAAAGAAGAATTGTAAATCAATTTTATAATAAAATTAAAAATTAAAATTTATAAAACTAAAGATTTTCAATAAATAAAACAGTAGGTATATATGTTATAAAGTCATCTTCAATATTAAAAACATACTGTTAAGAGATCAAATTATTTTGTGTATAGCTTTAAATGCATATCATATAATTAATATTTTAATGTCATTGTATTACTTAAAAAATTTAAACCTTACAGATTTTACTCTTTCTGCCGGAATTGATGGTACGACATCTGATTTTAATAATGTTGAGCGTGCATCAAAGCAAGTATCACTGAAGTGTTTAGAACAAAATAAACTCGATGATTTTATTACAGTATCTCTTTTTCCACACATTTTAGCAAACTGAATCCATTTTGTTCGAATAGCAGATGATGGTATCCTTTAAAATATATTGAAATAAATACATATTCTATAAGTTATATAATTTATAATATTAAAATATGAAATAAAATTATATATTTAACACGAACTTGTGAAATGTTATTCCACGTAATTTACTTTTATTATTCTTAGTCCTACCACAAACTACACAACTTGCCATTTTGAATTTGAATGCGCAATTAATGCAAATATACGAAATAGGTACTTTAAATATATAAAATTGCTTAATTCACACGAATTGTTTTTTAAATTATAAAATAAACCGAAAAATCGTTAATCGTAATTTTTTAAAAAATAATAAAATTGCACTGTTATTACTTATTTGTTAACGGTTTGAGTAGCCCAAGAAAAATATTTATACGGCATTAAACATGTAAAAACCAGTAATAGTATCATCGATAAAATAGAAGTTTATTATATTATTATTTTAAAGAAAGTATAATTTTGAAATATAATATTTTATACCATAAAACGTTTTTATTCATTAAAATAATCGAATCAAAAAAATCTTGTACGAAGACGCCATTTTTTCTTTTCGTATAAACAACTAAACAATAAACGAATTGCCTTTTTCGGCGGAAACGTTGTGAGAAGGAGAAGGGGAACAGAAAAATGCACTATGGCTTCTCAACATTTTACTCGATTTTTATTAGGTAAAAAAAAACCTAAAAACGAATCTGTGGCCACAGAATAGATGAAAGCAGAATGGACACCACGATTTAAGATATACAGGTTGCAACTCTGCCTATGAAAACAATCCCAAAATATGACCGGTAAATCCATAGACCTATTAACTAAATGGACTGCGCCTTCCTCGCCCCCCATCTTTTATAAAAATCAGACTAAGTAATTTTGCAAAAAAAGGTATTATGGAAGAAAAAAAGAGTAAATTTGTTATTTCTTCCATGAATTTTATGTTAATATTGTGGTTTTTACAATTTGATAAGAAATATAATCAAGAATCAGCATAAGAATAAATTATACGCACATGCGTATTACATCCTTGGAACGTCGGAAATAGTTCCTGTAACGATCCATTCGTTAAAATGTGGACTATTATCACATAAAATCATGGAATAAATAATTTATAATAATTTTTCTTCCAGAATACCTTTTTTTGCTTATCAGCAAAAAGTCTGAGTAAATTTTTCTATAAGCGCAGTCCATTTAGTTAATAGGTCTATGGGTAAATCTACTGTTGAAATCAGCTGTTAAACTAATGACTAGCGTGACCAGCGGAATTATTTGTAACTAGAACAACATGATTAATAATTATTCAACTTTAAAAATTCCCGCTATTTTTGCAAAAGGTATTAAAATATTTACGTAATAATGAAAATGAATTAATTATCGGGTTTCATCTATCATTTTGAACTCTTTCTGATGGTCAATTTTTTGCTCTTACTTATTAGTTTTTAGTTTTTTACCCCTTATTAAATATCTTAAAAGTTTAAACTTTTAAAGTGAAAAGTGAAATATAAACTATAGACTGAACACTGAAGTGTGAAAATGTGAAAATGTGATTACTAATTATAAATAAAACCTACTCAGTAATAATATCTTCAGGCTTAAAATGTTTTTCGCATACTCTGGAATTATTTTTTAATTCTATTTCTAAAGATTTTTCCCATGATATTCGTTCATTTTTGGGTATGCTAAATGAACTACAATATGTTCTTTTACACTGCGGAACACAACAATTCATTTTAAAATTTTTTTTAGAAAGACTGATAGCTATTTTAATACTTTTCGCAAAAACTATTTTAATACCTTTTGCAAAAAAAAAGCGGGAATTTTTAAAGTTGAATAATTATTAATCATGTTGTTCTAGTTACAAATAATTCTGCTGGTCGCGCTAGTCATTAGTTTAACAGCTGATTTCAACAGTAGATTTACCGGTCATGTTTTCATAGGCAGAGTTCCAACCTGTATATCTTAAATCGTGATGGACACTTTCTAAAAATTTACATTAGTCTTATGGGGATACGACAATTTCAAACTAAATGCGGCCCAGTGTAGCCGAATACTGGGAAAATACGAGTATAATACCGCGTAAAATAATCAGCACTGTATGTTAGCGGGATTACAATTTAAAATGCAACAACTCATAAATGTTTTTTTTTTTGTTAATAAAATATTTCATTATAAAAAAAAATGAGAATTTATTCATTCAAAAAAAAAAAATTGTATAATTTACAAATTTCATAGATTTACAATGAATAAAATCAAATCATAAACACAAAACACTAATTAATAGTATACAAAATAGAAGTAGTCAATGGTAGTCAGAGCCGGCCTTAGACTATAGCGAGGCCTGGGGCAATATTTTTAGGTTAGGTCTCATATAGTAATTTTTAGGTATTTTGTATAAAGTATTAAATTTTTAACTAAATATATAAACAAGAAGTAATTAATTTTTAAATTGTATAATTAACAATACAGGTACATTAATATTTATAAATTATAATTATAATTATTAGCAGGCTTAAAACATTGTCATAAAAATATCATTAATTAAAGTATGTTACATTAAATTGACTTTTCTTGCTTTATGTTTGGCAAATTCAAAATTTAAAATTTGAATCTTTTGACAACTACAATAAAATAATACGTTCTTTTTTATAAATAATTACTAATTTATAATACAATTATAAATTATACCCAATTATTGATAAAAAAAGGCAACTTTTCTAACAAAGGTAATTTGTCTATGATAATCAGGGCTCATAACTTGTAGCTCTAAAAAAGGTTGTTATAAGCGCTTAAATATGCTCTAAAAAGTATTGATATAAGCGCTTAAATATGCACTAAAAATACTAAAATATGCAAAAAAAAAAACGTTTGAATACAAAAATTATTATTTTATTATTATTTATTATTATTACATTATTTTATTATTTTAGTTTCTATTATTAAAAAAAAATTGAATAATTTGGCGTACATTCTTGCTACGTCGCGCGTCGCCTAAACTCGTTTATAGGTATATATATGCAGTTTCTTCTGATATTATTTTATGTTATATAAAAAGAAAAATTAATTAACACGAATTAATTACTAATATGAACAATTAATATGACTATAATAACTTGTTATTTTTAAGAAAAAATGTTTTAGGATAGGTACTAAATTTTTTTTTATAAAAATCATGCAAAAATCTAAAAATAAGCGGAAAAAAGCAAAATAGCACTTATACTCTGAAATATGCAAAAATATGCAACATACAATTTCGTATGTAGCTTCTTGATAATCTGAAACAAATTTATAGCTCACATAGGTACCTCTAGGACCCCTCAAAAAAAATATGCAAATGCTAGAAGTTATGAGCCCTGATGATAATTAACACTGATTGTAACGGACAATTTTTGACAATATTATAGCAACTACTAACTCTCCAATGCGTGATATAATTTTTAAAATTAATTAGTGATTTGATTATAAATTTTGGGAAAAACAGTTATAACAAAAATTGATTTATAATTTGTTTATAAAAATAATTTTTAAGTTTGTTGCATATTATGCAATGTTGCGCATTTTTATTACATCTGCAATTAATCCTACTTGGAATATACATTTACTAAATGAAAATAAAATAAAATATAAATAACATACTTTAAATATATAATAAATATTTTTATAGTACATTATTACAGTAGATAAATAATAAAAATAAAATGTATGCAATAATTAAGATTGTACCACTCGTACGCAATGTTGCATATTATATGCAAAAACGTAATAATTATCAATATATCAATAATATTATAATATAGTCAATTAGTCAAGTATTAAAAGTAATTTAAATAATAAATATGGGTTGTAGTTTTACCATAAAGATACATTTTTTAAACACTAAAATAATATTGAAAAACAAATACCTAATTATAAAATATTAACAAACATCGTAAGCCTTAACGGAGATTGTTTATGAAGATTTCTTCAAATATATTATTTATTAATTTATAATAAATAATAATAATAAAATATGAATATCAAGGAGAATTAATACTTACAAAAATATTGTTTGAACGTATCCACTCGAGTTTCACAAATTAAATAAAAATAATTTTTATATTGCTAATGGCAGAATATAAGAAATATAATATTATGTTTGGTCAAATGTTAGTATAGTTTTCCATAGTACGACACAATAATATATAAACCGGAAGTTTAAATTGTTATCTGTAATCGTCTTTTTCATACCTATGGTAGGTATATTAATTATTATTGGTATGGTACATTGGTACCCGCATTATTACTTTAATTTTGTTATTCTGTTTAGTAGATATAATATAATATAATATTAGTATAAGACGTAATATTCAATTTTATATCAAATTTTCAAAATCCTAAAATTTTAAGCTACATTTATAATATATGATATATTGATACAAGGCCGTAACTGACGGGGGGGTCCAGGGGTCCGGACCCCTCCCGAAATTTTTCCAAAATCTATATTTTTTAATATTAAATAAATTATTAAAAATTTACTAACCCAATAGTACTTTTATTATTATTATTAAATGTTATATTATAAAATAAAAGGAATTATATTTCAGAATACTTGTATTTTATGTCAACGGAGAAAATCTAATAATATTTACTTCAGTAAAATTTTCAAACCATAAAATCCAAAACTGCCAATTTTATCAAACATTATATACATAAAAACGAGAATTTTATGAAATTTCAAAGTCCTATATTTTGTAGAAAAATTAACGTAACAGTTTCAATATTACACCACATACAGGGTGATCCAAATAACTTACTACACTCATTTTCTCGGTCAATTTTAATGTTTTTCAATTTTTTTTTTTTACAAAATATATAGAACTTATAACACTACATTTTTATATAAAAATACAATTTTTTACAATTTTTTTTCTTGCTGATTTTTGAATTTTTATACTTTTTTTAAATGGCATGCTATATATCTATTTACACCAAAAAATAGGTAAAAAAATTATAAGAATTATATTCCTTTGTCATTTTTAATTTTGTTAACTTTTCAATGAACTACAGTGATTTTCATTAAGCTGTTAAATGGATATTTATTAAATAGTGAAAGTACTTTTTCGGAGACGCCAATTCATTGACGTTTGTATTGTTTACAAACACTTTCAATAATAGGTATTTTATTATAAATCATAATATATTAATATACCTACAAAATATAACGAGTGTGTATTTCCAATTTAGTATCCAATTATGATGATAAACACAATTAATTAAATACCTATATCATACAATCGTATGGAAAAGTGAAAGTGAACCGTAGTAACAGTGACGTAAAAACTGACAAACGCTCCTCCTATGAATGAAAAATAAATAAATTTCAAAGACGTATATTATGAAAACAAATTGAAAAAAATTAAAAATTTCTTCACAAAAATTATTTTTAAATTATTACCCATGTCATAGAATAAAAACAAATATAGCATGCCATTTAAAAAAAGTATAAAACCTAAAAATTTAATAGGAAAAAAAATTATAAAAAATTATATGTTTATGTAAAAATATAGTGTAATGTACACCAAATATTTTGTAAAAAAAAAAAATTGAAAAACTTCAAAATTGACCGAGAAAATGAGTGTAGTAAGTTATTTGGATCACCCTGTATATATAGTAGCTACGTGAACACTCAATAAAATTTTCAAGTCTCTAACTTCAAAATAGCCCGAGTTAACATGTGAAATATTGAAATTAAATTCGTCGAAATTTCAGTTTTCGTGAAAAATGACGTTTCCGTCATTTTTCTACCGTTTAGGGTCAACTTTGATAAATTCGAAAAATTACCTAAATAATGTACCAATTACCTACATCTACTTTCCAACCGGAAACATATAATTCTATTTGTGAAAATCGGAACATTATTTCGGGTAGTAAAAGTGTCTTCAGACTAAAAAAAAAAAAAAAATACACACATTGTAAAACCAATACATTCTTCGCTTCGCTCAAAATCTAAAATTGGACCCCCCCCCCGAAAATTTTTCTCAGTTACGGCCTTGTATTGATATATCTAATAAATATTACAATCGCGAGGCCCAAATATTCAAATACAAGCGCGAGGCCTGGGGCAAGTGCCCCGTTTGCCCCTGCCTAAGGCCGGCACTGATGGTAGTCAAACAGTAGTCAACGGTATACAAACAGTAGTCAACGGCTCAACGGTATACAAACCGTATTCAACGGTATACAAACCGTATTCAACGGTATACAAACCGTATTCAACGGTATACAAATAGTAGTCAACGGTATACAAACAGTAGTTAATTAAACACGAGAAGCAATTACAATTATTTAACCTAATCTAAATGTTTCACTTACAGTTTGACCGTGATAAAAGGAAAACAAAAAACGATGAGCTGATACTCCTGCCGCACAGGATACAGGTGTGCGAATCATAGCGTTTAATTTTAATTAGAATTTGAATGCAATGATAAATCATTGCATTCGAAAAAACCATTCTGAGCGAAGTTCAGTCAGATTATAATTTTCGTTTGAACTAAAAATATCAACTTAAAACAACTATAAAAAAAAAATTGAGATTAGGGATTTTTCTAATATTTCAGTATGATGTAAGGTAATATGTAAGTATACTTCAGTAAGATTTTCAGACCCTAATACCAAAAATTGCCAATTTTATCAAACATTATATACGTAAAAACGAGAATTTTACGAAATATTCAATATCCAATATTTTGTAGAAAAATGAACGTAACGGTTCTAAAATTTTTAAACATATATATAATCGCTATGTGAAATTCCAAAAAAATTTTCAAGCTCTATCTTAAAAATTACCCGAGTTATCGTGAAATATAGAAATTGAATTCGTCAAAATTTTAGTTTTCGTGAAAAATGCCGTTTTTCGTCACTTTTTCGTCGTTTTTTCTACCGCTTAGGGTCAATTTTGAGAAATTCGAAAAATGACCTAAATAAAGTACCAACTACATCCACTTTGCTACCGGAAACATACCCTATTAGTGAAAATTGGAGCATTATTTCGGGTTCGTAATTTTGTTTTCAGACATAAAAAAAAAAAAAACCAAAAAAAAAAAAAATCACACATCATTGTAAAACCAATACATTCTTCGCTTCGCTCAGAATCTAAAATATATTATGTATACTCGTATGTCACATAAACATAATCATAAATTTTATTAATCAATTATTCTAAAATCTAAAATTTTTAACAATTGTTCAACAAATAAAATATGTGAATATTAAAAAATTTTAAATTACAATTACATATGTATGTAATAAAATAAAATGGAAAAAATATAATCTAAAATATTACTGTCATTAGGAAAAATAAATATTATATATAAAATTCTAATGAATCTAGTTAACTACTATTTTTATGGATTGAAATATTCAAAATTCTAAAATTCAAAAATACAAATCATTTATTTAACATCATTTTATTAAGCACAAAGTGATTTATTTTTACCATTATTTGGACTTATTACCAAAATTATTATTTATTATTTTATTTTAGACTCACTGACTAAAATTTGAAAATGTTTATTTTATCTCTTTTCTATTATGGTAGAATAATAAATTTGCTAAATGCTAATAAACTAATAAAAATAAACTACAAAATAATACACTAATACCTAAATAATAATATTATAACACGTGAAAAGTGAATTACATGAAAGAAATGATAATAAGAATAACAATGGTAACTATGAAGGCGAGTTGGTATATTTTAACATTTTTTACTCAATGTTGGTATCATTGGTCTTCCATAAGGTTATCATTAGGGCTCGGATTTTAATGCACTAAAAAAACCGAAAAATGTCCAATTAAAAAATGCATTTATGACTAGCCCCAAAAAATGACTTAAAAAATGCTCTAAAAATTTTTATTTTCAAAATGAAAACATAATACAATTGTATAAAAGAACGTATTTTTTATTAAAATTAAAAAAATTAGTATTATAAAAAAAATATTATAAAAACTGTATTTGAGCCATGCATGTGAATCATTCTAAAACAGAAATGATGCAATAACATAATATTAGCATAATTAAATCAATTTAATTTCTTTTAATTTATCTGTATTACCTGTGGTATTAAAAATATTGCATTGAACGACAAGAACTCCTTTAATAGAAAGACTATCGAAGTGATCACGTTTATTAGCGAAACAATGTAATTGACAATTGTACAATAAGGAAATACCCAAATAAAATTATATATAATCCAAAAATCAGTTTATGTGTTATTAAGGCTGGACGCGCATGAATAGTATTTTAATCGGCCGATTAAATTAATGGTTACGAATACGTAGTACAAAATTTTACAAATATTTATATTTTATTATTAATATAAGAAATTTTTTTAAGAAATAGGTAAAAATGCACTAAAAATGTAAAAAATGCACAAAAAAAATGTAAAATGTGCCATAAAAATAAAAAACATCAAAAATGCAAAAAATGACTCAAAAAAATTTCGTTATTAGAATAATGAGTTCTTAAAACAAATGTATAGCTTGGAAATCATTGCGTCAAGCATTCCAAAAAAAAAGATGCAATTGCATCAAAATCCGAGCCCTAGTTATCATTTATGGAAGAACTGTAGTTCTGGGTCCGCATAGGAAATGCATGACAAAACAAATAATTTTCAACATTTATTTTATTTTTATTTAATGATCCCTTTTTTTTTTTTTGTCATACAAAACTTAACTTTAACTTCGCAATGTTATCAGTTATCAATAACGTAATACAGCCAATGGGGGCTCGTTATTTCGTATGGGTTTCTAGCAATGTGTGGTATACTTATATGCGCCTCCTGCTACGAGTACCAGTTGTATATTATCTAGTATAAATAATATAGATATTACGTATTATGTGTTCTAATTTCTAAAATAACAAAATATTTTGCATGATATTTTGTATCATGATAGTAATTCCGCATTACTCTTCTCTCTTCTACTGCGAGAGCGTTTGCGGATGCCAAAAATCTGCTGCTACGAAGTTCTCGTCTTCGTTTCGTGTACTGATAACATAATATTGTTATCACAGCATTGTATTGTTTCATTTTTTCTCTCGTCTATCTCTAATTATCGATATTGAGTTAATCCGTGTTCTTAGTATTAATTTATTATATTTTATTGCAGTTTATTCGTTTAAGTAGAAGTTGCCTGCCGTTGTCGTTCGATATAAATATTATAAACGATAGACCTTAAACAAAACCATGACCGACAGTAAACAAGTCAAACCCAACAATGATAACTTGTTCCAGGATTTGGACGTCGACCGTTTGGAAGTGAACGTGATTGAGAGTTTATGCCTGAGTTGTGGACAAAATGTAAGGTCAATAATGTTATAATATTACTAAAACTAATTTTCTGTTCTATGACAATACTTGATAAATTAATATTGTAACTACCATTATAAAGGGTGTCCCACTGAGTTTGTATTTATCAATAACTTTTGATATATACTTTTAAAATCTAATTTTTGCAATATATTTATATAAATACTAGTCACATTTTTCATCATTTTAATTTTTTTTTTTTTGAGTAAGTACATAAAAACCAAAATTAAAAAATTGAATCTTTGTTTTCATATTAAGTAATTAAAATTTTGAGATAGCCAATTAGTAGGTAGTCTAAATTTTTCTTAAAATTATAAAATTTAATTGAAAAAAAATATTAGCCAAACTTAAGGTTAAATGAAAAAAGTTAAAACAAAACAAAATTTTTGGCTAATTAAATGGAAAATAATGTATCAGCAAAACAGTTTATTTATTTATTCGTATGGCATAGACAATATAACAATGTAGATATATATATATATATATATGATGTATGTAATATGTATAGTAATAAGCAGTTAGTAAAACAGAATATAATATTGATAAGTGGTGAGACGTAATGTTTTTAGCAGCAGTATAAATAGCAGTACGAGTATGAAAGTGTGAAAATATAACAGTTTTATAAAATTTATAAAATAATGTCCATACTTTTCACCCATTCGATAGCTTTAGGGATCGTGTTAAAAATGTCCTCAAGATTTCCTCCAAACTTTCTCTTAGGGCACACTTGTTGTCTATGTTTTAGCAAAACGGTTAGTTCACGGTTAGTGAATGTTACATTTTAAAAGTTTTGTGGCGATTTCATTTTAAATTGATTATGACATACGAAAGCATCAAAGCTGTTATAAGTTGTAACATGCAATAATGATATTAATATAGTGTCTTTTTTGTGGTTGTGTAAAAACATTGTGTTTGTGCTTTTATTTAATATTTAAATCAAATTTGTCAAAATTTAAATTTTCGTGAAAATTGCCTTTTTTTATTTTTTTATTTTTTTTTTTTTTTGGTGGTTTTCCTATAATATAGAATTAATTTTGAGAAATTCAAAAATAAATAAAGTACCAACTACATTCACTTTCCAACCAGGAACATATGTTATTCATGAAAATCGGAACATTATTTCGGGTAGAAAAACTGTCTACCTATATAAAATAAAAAAAAGACGCATGATTGTAAAACTAATATATTTTTTGTTTTTCTCAAAATCTAAAATTATAGTTTTACCAATAAAATTCAGTTCTGTAACTCTAGAAAAAGCTGTAACATTTATTTTAGTGTTTTACTTATAGGTAAATATATATATAGGCTCTATTATATGTATAGGCCTTTTAGGTTTTTTTTGGCTTTTGTATTTATAAATGCCTTTTTTGTATTTAATTTTTAGTTGATTTAATAATTTTATACACAGCTTACGTATTTTTAGTATAAATGGGTTTTATTCTTCACAATATTTATCGATATTGCTGAATACTCTATCCGTTTGCATCTTATCGAGTATTTGGTATGGCCATAAAAGTGCCCGTACTATACCTATTTAAAGATTAAGATATGTTCATAATGTGTAGGTTTAAGATTGTTTTTTAGTCCGCATTCGTTGACCGCAATATTGTCGTTTAATAATTGTTTTACGCATTTACTTTATTTTGTATTTTACTGATGACAGCTTATCTAAGTACATGGTAGTGATTTTTTTTTTTAATACTAACTAGTTAGTATATTTAATTTTGTAGTATATTTTTGAATTGCTTTTTCATATTAAATAATTTCCTTTTTTTACATTTTAAATGCTTTTTTTATTGATTATATTGTCTTCAAATTCGAACCTTAATGATAATACATAAGTATTATGTTTATGATTATTATTTTTGAATTTTAGAATAACTTAAAATTAAATAGCTTTTATTTTTATTTAAATAATATTTTAAAAATAATAAATTATTTAAATCATTATATTAATTGCTATTTAAAATAATATATTAACAATTAACAACACATTACTACTATTAATACTACTATATTAAAAATAAAATAAAACTTGGATAATATTATATGTAGAAAATTCCTATAGCTACAGGAATTATTATCCTGTACTTGTTGAACATTTAAGATTAAATTGATTTTGATGATTTTTATTATTTATTTTTAATTATTGAAATTTGTTGAGTTTAATCATATCTTAAAAAATAAAATTATTTAATATTAATAAGTAGGTATATTAATTTAACTTATTAACTTACATAAATAATATATGAATATTCTTTTTTTTTTTCGTGTAATATTGCATTTGTTATGTTCTAAAGTATCGTAAATGGTTTTTTATATAATAAACTCATTGTAGACCACATAGATTAGGTAATTCATAAATTAATTTAAATTTTTATAATTTATTATGAAATTTGCTTCAATACAATTCCAATTATTTTACAATTTCAAATCATTATTAGAATACAGCACATTTTATATTTCTGTTAAGGGGATTGGTGGTGGTCTGTGTTTTCTTCAATTTAGACCAAAAAGCCTGACAAAATTTTTAATACTTAGAGTACCTATTCAGAATTTAATTCTGAAAAAAATTTTAAATTCATATAGTATTTTACTACTAAATGTTGGAAATGAAATTTCGACTTTTTGCTATAAACTTATAAAAAATTAACAAAGAAGATCTTTAAAATTATCAAATTTTAAAATCTCTGCCTAGTTAAAACTATACTTAAAATGAGAAAAATATTTCCAACGTTTTGTGGTAGAGAATATAAACAATTATAATATGTTTTCAGAATTTAAACCGAAGTATTCTAAGTATGTGTAATTTTGTCAGTCTTTTTGCTTTTTAAAGACGCGAAATAAAAATGTCATCAAAAACATTAACTTGTGCATGCGCGTGTGAGAACTATTAAGACATATGTAGAGACACGCACACCAATATTCATTTACTACACAGCTCATACAAACTCCCGTATAAAATGCCTATACACAACTCCTTAAAAACGGACAAACACTAATCCCCTTAAGGTTATTTGTTGTATATTCCTTGTAGATGGAAATTACATACTGTATTAATATTTTCTACTCGATAATATTGTTGGTTCTAGTTGTTATAATGTAGTTCATATTATTCATAATCAATAATAATATTGTAGTTAATAATTAAAAAAATTTAAATAATTGTAGTTAACTATTATAGGTATTAATAGGAATGCCTGATGTCATAATGTATTTCTGAATTGGTTTTAGTATATCACATATGTACCTAAATTTATGAAGAGTTAATACTAATTTTGTTAACCATGATAAAAATGTATTAAGAATATTAATCAATTTTATAATAAATAATACACTTTTATTACTAGTTTTATTTTATTTTTTATATTAACTAAAAATTAAATAAATATTTGTAATGAAATGTTACAATGTGACTTATCAATTAAAATATAATTACAATAAATGTTGATTGATATATCTTTATTACCTATATTATTATGTTTGTTTTGAAACAGAAAAAGAACACTGTAGTTTACATGGAATTTAAATTAATTGATTATAAAATATTAAATTTACTTAAATTAAAAATAAAGTACCTAAAACAAGAATATAAATAAATAAATTGAAATCAAGATATGGTGTATGATATGTGGACCTAAATTAGACAAAAACTCTGGTATGTGGAGGAGAAAGTTCAACAAAGAACTAGCTAAAAACACAGGAATGACTCCAATTAAATATTACATAAGAGGCCAGAGAATTCAGTAGTTTGGGCACATTATGAATGGAAGTGTTGATAAAATAATAAATACAGTACTGCCTTGGAAACCAACAGGTAAGAGTTCATGAGGACGTCCGAGGAAAAGATGGATGGACGTAATCGAAGAAGATCTAAAAAGGGTAGGAGTAATTATTAATTGGTGATTGGAGAAATATAATTAATTGTCAAGAGAAGTGGCATGAAGTTGTGATGGCGGGAAAAACTCTCGAAAGCCAGAAGGATACAATACTATATAGGTAAATAGGTACTTATTAATAGTAATTTAACTATAAAATTTTTTTGAATATTTTATTTTCTAATTTCTATTAATTGGCTATCTTTTTTTTCTAGTATTTTAAATATATATATATATAATAATAATAATGAAAAATGTGACTTGTGTATACATAAATATTTTGCAAAAATTATGTATTAAAAATATGTAATAGATCAAAAGTTATTGATAAATATTTACATGGTGGGACACCCTGTATATAGAAAATAAATTGAAAGATTTAATATTATATTGTAACCAAATGTTTAATAATTATAATAAGATTAGTCTGACTATGTTGTTTTATTTGGCTTGTATTACTTTAACTTTTTAATTAAAATATTACATATTTAGGGTACCACACGGCTTTTGTTGACACGTATACCATTTTATAAAGAATTGGTAATTTCATCATTTGACTGCCCTCATTGTGATTATAAGAATAATCAGTTGGATCCAGCCATTGAGATTCAGCCTCAAGGTGTGCGAATGTTCTTAAAGATTGAAAACAAAGACGATTTAGATAGATATGTGATTACAACCGACTATACATGTATAAAAATTCAAGATTTAGATTTTGAGATTCCTTCAATGTCACAGCGATCACAAATAACTACTGTTGAAGGTGTAATTACAAAGACTATAAATAATTTAAGGGAACAAAAAATAGTGATGGAACAAACACAACCTGAAATAGCTACAAAGATGGATTTTGTAATTAAGGGATTAATTTGCATCTTAGATCTTAGTAAACCTGCCCCTATGGTAATTATTACTCTAGAGTATGCATTTAATTTAATAATTTAAATAAAAATTACTTTTATTCTTTAGATATTTGAAGATGTGACTGGTAACTTATTTGTATCAAATCCAAATGCACCACAAAATGATCCAAGAATGCAAACAGTAAAATTTACTAGAGATAATGCTCAAAATGAAATGATTGGTTTATCACCAGATACAGAATCCATAATTAAACCATTAGGCAGTTTTAATGAAAATTATCTAGATATAACTAATGAAATAGTACAATTTAGAAACCCATGTCCTAATATTAATTGTAAATCAATGTGTGAAACTAATATGAAAGTCACAGGTAATTCATTACTATCATATTAAAATATTTTATTTTATTTTATTTTTATTAATTTTCTAATATTGCCCTAGATATACCATACTTTAAGCAAGTTGTCATTATGGCCACAATTTGTGATTCTTGCGGTTATCGTACAAATGAAGTAAAGCCCGGTGGAGGTATTGAAAAACAAGGCATTAAAATTTCAGTTAAAGTTAATGCTCCAGAAGATTTAAATAGAAGTATTTTAAAGGTTCAAAATTTAATTTATATAATATCAAAATTAGTATATTTGATTATACATTAAATTAAAATTTTTGCAGTCAGAAACATGTTCCCTTCACATTCCCCAATTAGATTTTGAAGCAGGTGCTCTTACACTTAGTGGTCGTTTTACTACTATTGAGGGCCTTTTATCAGGTTTATATGATCAACTAAAAGACACAGCTACTGCTTTTTATGCAGGTGATAGTCAATCTGATAATATAATTACTAAAACAGAAAATTTTTTAAACAAACTAAACAAAATTAAATGTTGTGAAATGGAAGTCGATATTGTATTAACGGATCCAGCTGGTAATAGCTATATTGAGGTACATTTTATCATTAATGTAATAATGTTTATTTATGAATAAGTTAATTTTAAATAGTTTTAATATAAAATTTATGCACTAAAAATCTACCAAATAAGCATGGAAATATGCACTAAAAAATCCCATAAAAAGCATTTAAATTATGCACATAAAAAAAAATATTATTAGTTATTAGTGTTATTAGTTTATTACTATTACAATAATTATAATATATTTTAAAAATAAAAATAAATTATTTCATGTTATATAATGACATATTATAGGTTATACATAACTTCAATCTGAAAATAAAAAAAAAAGACGAACTGATACACCTGCCTCAGAGATATAGGTGTGCAAATCATAGTGTTTAATTTTTATTACAATTTGAATGCAATGATAAACGATTGCATTCGAAAAACAATTCTGAGCGAAGTTCAGTCAGATAATGCCATTATTTTTTATTATATTTTTCATAATATTTTCGATTAACTAAAAATATCAACTTTAAACAGCTATAAAAAAAAAATTGAGAATAGGGACTTTTCTAATATTTTGATATGATATTTAGTAATATGTAAGTATACTTCGTACGTAATGTAAGTGTTCCAAAATTGTACCATATATATAAATAGTGCCTATGTGAATATCGAATAAAATTTTCAAGTTTTTAACTTCAAAATTGTTGGAGTTATCGTGAAATATTGAAATCGTATTCGTCGAAATTTCAGTTTTCGTGAGAGATGTCGTTTTTTCGTCATTTTTTCATCGTTTTTCTACAGTTTAGGGTCAATTTTGAAAAATGGGTAGTGAAAGTGTCTTACTTAGTGTCATACTTAAAAAGAAAAAATAACACACATCATTGTAAAACCAATACATTCCTTGCTTCGCTCAGAATCTAAAATTTGTATGTAAAAAATGTTTTAAAATTTATTTATTTAATTAATAATAAACTTTTTTTTTAACGGTTGAAAGAATTGCATTTGAATTTGCTCTACTAGGATTTTCAAAAATGAATGATTGACGATTATCAGTTAAAAGATTTTTATATCTTGAAAAAGATTTTTTAACGGATGTAATAGGCGCTTATTTATTTTACAACAAATCGTGATTGGACAAATTTTCTGGGAGACCTTTTAGTGTAGAGATTTCACCAGTTAATATTTTCGATATTTTTGTTATTATATCAAATCTATTATTTTTTTAAATTTTCTCATTTTGTATTTATATTTTATTACCACAAATTTATTTTATATATTTTTGTTCCGAACTAATTTTTCAATCGAATCAGCAAATAAAGTATTCTGACTCTCTACAAATGTTAAAGTAGTTGGTAAAAATTTGTAGTTCGAATGAATAACATTTAAATTTGTTCAATTTGGTCTTGATTAATTAATGTTTTTACCTTTTTGGTTAAACGACATTTTTGGAATTCAATTTATTAAGTACATTTCGAATAGTTTCAATATGTTCACAATAATATATGGAAGCACTAATCCATGTTCCCCATCTAGTGAATATAGGAGTCTGAGGCAATGGAATACCTGGTGCTTCATTTTTAAACAAATTACTCGTAATAAGACTAGGTGATTTTAAAAATATTTTTTTATATTATTTGCAATAAGTTCATCAATTTTCAGAAATTGTCCTCTAATATTGTTTCTGCTACTCTTTTGTAATCTATGTGCCACACACGTGATGTGCATCATTTTTGGATAAAATACCTGTATACATTTTGCTGCCTTCACCATATAAGGTGCTGCATATTTTAAAAACAATAGTACATCTTCATGATGCATTCTATTTCATAATTTACATATTTACATAATTCCATAATGTAGAAAGAACTTTTTTAAAAACTTTACATATCGTAGAGTGGTTAGTTTTTTTAAGAACTTGAGAAAATAATAAAAATATTTTACCTGCAGTTGATTAATCTGTAAAATAGCAATAACTACGTTGTCAATAAATCGTGATTCTGCATCAGTTATTTCATCGATCAATATCCAAATTTCATTGCCTAACACTTCTTTTCATATAGGATTCATTGTGTCGTTAAAACACTCGTCAACATAGGTTTTTCTCATCAAAGACAATGAAGGAATGTCTTTATGGTTATATTTTTCCAAAAAAGAATGAAGAAAGCATTATTTAAATTAATAATAAGTATATTAACTGCTAACAATGTTTTGCACAAATCTTTATTGAATTTGTTTATTTTAGATGTACATGTAGTAGTTAAAAGTTGTTGGTTTTTTTATGCGAGAGCACGTATATGTTTATCCATTTTGAGATGCTGCACTACTGTAAATCGTTTTTCACAAGTTAGTTTCACTTCACATATTTTACCAAATAAAATATTTCCATCCGTTGAAAATGTATTTTTCAACATATTCTGAAATGTAACTTTTGATATGAATAGTGTTTATAGTTTCACTTTTGGCATTTTCAAAAAATATATATAATTTAATGTATAAATTTAGAAAAAATAAAATGTTTAAAATAATAAATAAATCTCACTGTAAACTAAAGTATAAGTCAATGAACGAAATATAACTGAATTTATTTTCCGAATGCCATATTATTAAATGACGTAATATCCAATTATGAATTAAAAGAAAAATTACTACAAATCTAAAATCAAATTAAGATAATATTTGATTTAAAACTTAATTAAACACGTATTATATCATTAGTATTATGTTATATACTTATATATTGTGGTCATTAATAATTAATTAACATAAATTTTTTTTTTAATTTCAGAGTTTAACAGCATCAGATATAGATTCAAAACTTACAATTTCACATTTTAATAGGACTGAAGATCAAAATGAAGAGCTTGGTTTGAATGATATTTGTGTAGATGAATTTAATTGATATTATTTTTAATATTATGCATCCAATTAAAGAAATATTTTTTAAAAGTAATGTTTTATTAATTTAATACTTTTTATATTTCAATATATGTGCAGTATACCTTCCTCGGTCTACCTCAGTCAATACTTTACATCCACACGTGAGAATGGGTGTAATTATTACCATGCATAACCTTAATTTTGTTTGTTTGGACAGAGCTTTGCATTTGAGGAGCACAATAGAAGCCCTTTCTGCCTTTGTTATCCTCACGCAAATCTCACTTGACCAATCATTATTTGCAGTAAGCAGAACTTCTAAGTATTGGAATTCTTCAACTTTTCATAAGTTAAAGCTTCTAAGTTCTCTTGGTCTGGTTCTCCGTCAAGAAGCTCCATTATTTTAGACTTTTCCACATTAATTCCATAACCCTATGTTTGATGTAGCTCTTTCGAGAACCGTAGTTAACCCTATACACTCTCCAGTGATTCACTAAGAATATTCAGATTATCCGAAAAACCTAGAATATGTACTTGGTGATCATTGAATGCTATTCCACTTTCTTCACTTTGCATCATTCTCACTACTTTTTCTAATGCTAAGTTATATAATAAAATTGCTCTAGTTCTAAATTTTGGCCTTGTTTCAATCCGATTTTTACTATGGAAGCCTCGGGTAACGTGTTGTTTACCTTTACCTGGTATTTTGTTCCTTCCATGTACATTTTTGTGAGTGTATAGTATAAATAGTGCATAGGCGTGCCCAGACATTTTGCGCAGATAGTGCACCCTTGGTATACCTTTGATTAAATATAATATACTATAGATTGCTTATTGCCGGGATTTTCGAAAAAGAATATGGTTATAAAATAATGGTTTTGAAAGTGGAATAATATTAATATTAATAAATTTTAAAGTCAAATAATAGTAGGTACCTAATAAAAAAATACCTAAATTTAATAGTCGAATATAATATGCATATAAATTTATAATATCATCAAATAATATTAAAATAATTAAAAAAGTTGGTAATTAATAACTCATGGAGATCTAATCATAAAATTGAGAATGAAATACATATAAAAATACTATAAAATACGAGTTAATATTATTATACTAATAATGAAAATTGAATAGTACCAAAAAAATCAACTAAAACTAAATTTAGGCAATGTGCATGACATCACAATCATGGAATGGTCATAAACATGAACACAGTTAGTTGCCCTAATCATCGTTCATCGTTATTTTTATAATAATATTTATTTTATTTTGATTTTTGTAAAAATTGTTAGAAATTAAATTTTCTTAGTAGAAAATGTTTAAGTTTCAACAATATTAATAATACATAGATACATAGATATTTATTATAAAAAAAAAAATTTCCTCTCATCTGACAGGTAGTGCCTGGGCACTACAGGCACTACCCGTTGGCACGCCTATGATATAGTCATATGATATAGTTTTACTTTTTATTACATCCTCATAATTAAAATGTAATTCACACACTCCATCATTTTTTGTTAATATTTTATCAGCTCTTGGAATTTTTGTATTCCAAATAACAATCATATTCTAAATTTTAAATAAATATTATGTTTAATGTATTTCATTTATTTGTTGTTTTTGTACAATATGTAATGTAGGGTGACCAGATATTATACAAAAAAGTACATTTTTACCTTTTAAGAATTATTTCTAATATCAAAAGTCAATTAACACAAGTATTTTTATATTCATTAAATTTTTATTAAAATCTTAATGAAATATAAATTTAAACAAGAAACAAATGTATTATACTAAATATGATACTACCCCTGGAGAATGAAATATTGAAGGGATTTTTTCCTTCTTCTTTATATATTTTAACTTGTTTTCTAAGACCTGAATTGCATCCAGACACAAAGCATTTTAACGGCATTTTAGTAATATAAATAAAAAATGGGTAATTAAAAATACATGAATTCTTAAAATAAATATATTCTAGAATTCCATATGGCCACATGGACATTTCAAAAATAATAGGATCCTAGAGGACAGTAAGCGCTCCCAGTGGAATTCTGTACTGGTGTACATTTTTCAATCAACTTTTTAGAAGAGTGTAGCCACCTCTATATATCCACCTTGGCCTTGCCTTTAGAATCTGATGATGATGAATTATAATAATCATTATAATTACAAAAATACCTACAGCGAATTATTCCTATACAGACGTGGTGGTCCGGTCAGCATATAACCAAAACTTACATTGTCTCGGCACTACGCGGCAAATAAACAATTTTCATTGGTCAGTTCAAAAAAACGATGTAAAATTCACTATAGTAGCCGAGACGAAAAGTGAGCCGCGATCGTCACGCGCCAAGTGGTCATTTTTCCTGGTTTCAGGGGTTCTACGTTTGTTAGCAATTGAAACATCTGGCGCACATTTTAAAAACGGCAGGTGGTAATAATTTATTGTGCTATACTGCTATTCATTGTATTTTGGAGACCAATATATTTGCATTATTGTAGCATCTGTTGTTGCATACCACAATATTTTGTTATCGTTTGGTTACTGGTTAGTCTTTTGACATTCGTGATACAAATTATTTTATGGGCGGGAAAACAGGCGGAGTAACCCTGACGAAAAATGACCACTTGGCGCGTGACGATCGCGGCTCACTTTTCGGCTCGGCTACTATAACAGTGTTGCCAGGCGTACGAACATGTTCTTATTTGTACGAACTTTAAGATTACCGTACGAACATAAAGAAAACAAATGTTCGTACAAAAATTAAGAAAAATAAAATTTTTCGAAATAATAGTTGATATTTTATAATTTATCAAAATATATTTATGATATATATAAATAAATAAATAAAATATGTAGATATAGATATATATTTATTTATTTAATTTATGATGATAATAAATATAACAATGGACGGTGGTATACTAATTGTAGATATGATTAAAGCATTATGTTACAATGTTATCCGAACGTAGTGAGGAAAAAATTTTTTCATTTACGTAAGAACATTTTGAATAATACGAACAAAAACGAACATTTTGCGATAACTATCCGAACTTTCTCACATTTTAACCTGGCAACACTGTACTATAATAAGATTATTAAGATTAGATTAAATAACGATGTAGAGAAGATAAGATGACACCACTCGAACTCTTATCAGTAAAAATTTCGGGTCTATTTTTTTAGGCATTTTGGTAGTTCATATTCGCTGTAATGGAGGCGTCACTATTCGCTCGGAGGCCTATATTTTATATACTGAAAATATGTCACGTTGAACGTTTTTAATTATTTTTAAATTAATTATTTTTTATTTGTAATTTTTATTATTAGTATAGTTTTATTAAGTAAAAAGTAATTATTGTATTAATTTATTAATTATGTAAAATATGTTTTTTTTAACGGTATTTAAGTTAATATTATCACTTGTACATGGCTATCGTAATTATATAGGTATTAGGTACCTACTTTATATGTGTATTCACATAAAATATGGAAACAAATGACAATTTGAATGATGGTCTCTATATAAAATTGTGGTGTGGATTTATCTATAATAATGCAAGAATGAGAAAATTATGAGATCGGTGTCTGTAATGATTTTAGGAAATGGCTATCTGGACTTTTGTTTACCCAATGTTAGATAAGCATTATATGAATGAAACTTTTTCTGTAGAACCCTTGACTTGGAAGCGAATGAAAAAGAAATTATTTTATTTACTATTTAATAGGCAATTCTATTTTATTAGTAAATTCCCAGGTGAAAGGGTTAATGAATTCTGAGAAAATATTACCTACTATTGGAATGAAATATAAATAAATATAATGAATAAATCCATAATAAAGGTATTAGTTTTAGTAAAAATGTAAGAGTATGTAAAAGTTATGAAAACATTTCCTTGAATTGAACGAAGTTTTATACATTAAGTCAATTAGTTACAACCAATAAACTGAAAATGTATTTGTGTACATTAGGAAAAGAAAAGTTTTGAGTTTGAGCTCAAATTTTTTCTTGTACATAATGTAATATTATAATTATTATATTATATTATGTATTATAAATATTATTATGCGTATAATATTGTATAATTTGTTATACTAGGATAGTCATCGTTAAACCAAAACGTCTTTTATGGAATAGGATTTAAAATAAAATATAATCTACATTTTTGTATACCTACAAATTAAATTACATATTATATTATAGCAATAAATATGATAGAAACATAATATGTTTTAATTATTATAAATTATAATATAATAATAAATAAAAATTTGTAAAAAAAATCCCTATTTATTTCATATAAAAATCGGTCAAATGGTAGCCAGGCTACCGTAGCCTGCCTGGGTAACAAAATTGTACTACCAAGTTGCCGTAATATTTAGACCCACTTATTTTGGTCTGAGTGGTGTCACCTTATCTTCTCTACATCGTGGGTTAAATTAATCGTATTTTTGAACTGACCAATGAAAATAGTTTATTTGCCGCGTAGTGCCGAGACAATGTACGTTTTGGTTATAGATATGCGTTTGTTATTATATTCAGGTAACATAAATAAAATATTTTATATTAGGGCGTATATGAGCATATTTTATTAAGTCTTTTCTGTTATCATTTCATAATTTTTTTCATATTTCAGGAGTTTAAAATATAATATGGAAAACGCCCATTTCTTTATTTATTTCTTATCGATTCTTGTCATCTACTAGGCCGTATGCGCGTATGTAATATCTATTTAATTATTCACATGTGTTCTTTATTAGGTATTTATTTTTATTCTTTATTTGAAATAACCCAATACAATTCAACACTTGTTGTTCATCGTTGAATGATCATGCCCATGGTAAATCAATCGATTTGATATTATATACGTATATTTTATCATATTTATTTGACACTCGTTCATCATGTCCGTGGAAAATATTTGGATTGATTACTGCCAAAACGGTACCATACACGGTTTGAGGCACGTCATTCGGAAAGATAAAAAACAATGGGAAAGGTAATCACTAATATTCGAATAAAAATTATTTTAGTTATATAATATTGTAATATACATATTACATAATTAGGTACGCAAGTATTTTTATAGAAATAATTACATTATTAAGAATTTTTTTTTAAATCGTACATTTCCAAAAATAAAATTTTCAAAAACATTAATATTTTATAAAAAGTAAAATATAGATTTATTGTTATAATATTAATAAAATTAAAAATTGGTTTCGTACGATCCAAAATAGAGTTCATTATAAATTTAAATCTGTCCTTAAAATTATTTTCAAATAAAAGCATAAGTCTATAAATTGGAACTAGTTTAGGTCTTTTCAATACAAATATTATGAGTGTAATAATATTTACAATAAATAATTTGACATGTGCATGCGAGTGCGTACTCTAAACCCGCATGCTATATCACGCAATCATACATTGTTGTTACACACACATACACGAAACGTCATTAAATCAATTTAATTATTGCCTATATAATACTCCTTAAATATTCACTACGGAGAGCCGCCTTAAAGTGTTATTTTATAAAAAATTACACAAAGTGTAAAATGAAGGTTTCCATTTCATGAAATGGATAAAATTTGTGTCCATTTCATGAACTTAAAAATGACTTACACGATTTGATCGAATTTCATGAAATGGATATCCATTTCATGAAATTCACGATTTCACCAAGTGGATGCGATATATACATATACAATTTATTTTCGTATATAATGATTTATTATGGCATTCAAATTTTAATCAAAATAAAACACCATCCTTTTTACACCTGTATCCCTTCCACAGCAGTATAATTTCTTCTTTTTTTAAATTGTACCAATACAATAAATTTATATTATAATCTTTTAATTTTTTTTTTTTTTTTTTTGGGGGGGGGGGGGGGTCGTAGGCCATAGCCCTTTTAGTTCACCTTAATCCGGCTCTTGGTGAAGACTAAGGAAGGATAAATTACTTATTTTATATATCATAGATTTACTTTGGGAAGTTATTCCATCTTTTGACTGTTAGCAGATTGAAAATTGAAAATTTTTTTATATTTATTACAGAAATTAAAACTGATTTACTTAAATTCCGATTATTCTGTATAAATACTACACAATAAGTTATACTTGTAATTTGTAAATATATTTAAACGTAGTTTTTTGTCTTTTTCGCAATAACTCTTGTATCAAGATTTGTATGGATGCTGTTGTTGATGGCTGCCAGTATTACTATATTGGTATTGCTCTCTGCATCGTGGGAAAAGTATTCTTATTCGTCGATGAAGATAGTCATTGATAATCCTCGTTATCCGCTTGCCAAAATAGATTTTCCTGCTGTCACTATTTGTCCGATTAGTAAAATAATGTATTCCAAAGCTCTTCAATTCATGTTTAAGTAAGTATAAACCTGCACAAATTACAAATGTTATTATATATAATTAATTTTATTTTACCAACGGTTGTGTAAATTTTTTTTACGAGTATGTAGGTAGACAATTTTTCTACCTGAAATAATGCTTCGATTTTCACTAACAGAATACGTTTCTGGTTAGAAAGTGGATGTAGTTAGTATTTTATTTAGGTCATTTTTCGAATTTCTCAAAATTGAACATATTCTATAAGAAAAACGACCAAAATATAATGAAAAAATAGCATTCTTCACGAAAACTGAAATTTCGACGAATTTGATTTCAATAGTTTACGATAACTAAGGCAATTTAGAACTTATAGAGAATTACATTTTTTGGGTGTTCCCATAGTTACTTTAATTATGTGATAAAATTTTGGAACCGTTACGTTAATTTTTCTACAAATTATAGAACTTTGTATATTTCCTAAAATTCTCATTTTTATCTGTATAATGATTGATAAATTGTCAATTCTGGGTTTAAAGGTCTAAAAATGTTATTGAAGTATACTCATCTTATTACTTTACGTGATATCAAAAGTCCAAAGTCTCAATTTTTCTTTAAATGTATTAAATTGAAATTTAAGTAAAATCGATATTCATAGTATACTCGTATATTTGTGGATTATTATTTCTCAATATTTTAAAATAATATTATATAAAATTGGCAAAAAATTTTGAAATATTGTAAAAATTTTATTGAAGCACACTTTCATTCTGGTTAACGTATTTCCTGAATATTGGAAAATTTTATTTATCAATTTTTTTATTGTTGTTTAAAGTTAAAATTTAATTTAAAACAATATTTAAAGTAGGTATTTATATACATTCTTCTTAATGTATTTCAATATTTTACAATAATGTTAAATAAAAACTACAAAATTTTTTAAAAATGTTATTGACGCTCAAATACATTTTCCTTAATTCATTTCCAATTAATTGTGAATATAACATTTACGTTTTTGTTTTAAAGCTTTTTAAAGTATAAAAAAGCAAGGGAAGAGATTCTGGTGTGGAAGGGATACAGGTTTAAAGAGGATGTTGAATTATGATTAACATCTGATAAATAATTACATTTGAAAAACGATTCTGAGAGAAATAGTGTAAGGGTAGTATATTTAAGTGACCCATTTAGAAATTATTATGAAAAATTATTTATATTTAAATTTTCATAAATTTTTAAATTTTCTTAAATTTATATTTTTTTGAATAGAGTAACCAGTAGTTCTCAACGTTTTTCGATTCCATACCAATGGTTCTCAACGGTATTTGATTATATACCATTGGTTGCCAACGTTTTTTAGATTATATACCAGTAATTCTCAACGTTTTTCGATTATATACCAATGGTTCTCAACGTTTTTCGATTATATACCAGTGGTTCACAAAGTTTTTCGATTATATACCAGTGGTTCTCAACGGTTTTTCGATTATATACCAGTGGTTCTAAACCTTTTTTCGATTATATACCAGTGTTTCTCAACGTTTTTCGATTATATA
>JAIUCT010000012.1:11684525-11714418 GCA_021307375.1 Tetraneura akinire | reverse complement strand
AAAAAAAAAAAACGCAAAAAAAAAAAAAAAACGGCGGTCACCCATCCAGCTATCGATACCTGACTACGGTGCTCAACACTGAGATAACGTTCGAGAATATTTCGCCGACTACACCACACGCGTCTCCCATAGAGCCACGTTTTTGTGAATGCCAATTTTTCGTCATTTTTTTTATAATATTTTCGTTTAAACTAAAAATATCAACTTTCAACAGCTATAAAAAAAAATTGAGACAATGGATTTTTCTAATGTTTTGAATTGCGTTTTAATAATTTAATAAAAAATGTCAAAATTTTAATCGATACCTACATTATATGACTGAATTCTTCTTTTATTTATTGAATTAATAAATAATATTGACGTCATAATATTTGTAATAACTAGGTAGGTAGGTATATAATATTACGAAAACTGTAATTTTGACGAATTCGATTTCAATATTTCACAATAACTCAGGTAATTTTGAACTTAGAGATTTGAAAATTTTATTGAGATTCACATAGGTACTATAAGAGCCGGATTAAAAGGGGCAGTGGGGGCATCTGCCCCCGAGCGCAAGATTTTAAAGGCTCAAATTTTTTTTAAAAATATTAGGAAAATCTCAAAACTCAATTTTATTTAGGTGTTTTAAGTTGAAATTTTAGTAAAATGATTTATATTGAACGTAGAGTCTAATAAATGTAAAAAATTTAATCGGTACATATATTGTCTGATGAACTTCTCTTAGAATCGTTTTTCGAATGTAATGATGTATAATTTTATTCAAATTGTAATCAAAATTCGACACTATCCTCTTTACACCTGTATCCCTTCCACACCAGTATCCTTCCATTGTTTTTTTATTTATATGTTTGATATAATAATAGTAATTTGTTATTTCAGAAAACATAAAATGAATGCACACAAATAATGACTCGAGTTTCGTTTATATTTTTGTAATTATTAGAAAACTTGTATTTTATTTTAAAATTGAAAGACAAAAATATTTATTTAAATTTAAAAATTATATAAGAAATATATTTTTACTATTATTTTATACAAATTTTTATATAATTAAAAAAAACATGTATTATAATTAAAATAAATAATAATCCGAGTTTCGAATGTTTCGATGATATAGCTTGACAGAATTAAAATTAAATGAGGATTGTTTTTTTTATTTACTTATTAGATATTATAGATATCTATAATTATTTTATTTATTAAATTTTTATAAAATATTTGAATTAAAATTTGAAATTAAATAATTGTTTTATATTATATTTTTAAATATAGAAGTTTAGTTACTTACAATTAATACCTTTAACGTCCTATGACTTTCATTAACGTATTTATAGATTTACTCTATTTTGAAGCCTAGGAGACGCCCAACGGTTAAGACAATAAGACAATTCGATTATGAACTATAATATAAAGTTATTATATATTAATTATTATTATTATTTTTTTTAAGTCAATTTCCTGACATACCACCGATGTCGTCGGAATACAAAGTAATTCTGGAAATCAATTACAGAGAATTGTTTGGTACTAGCTATCAGCGATCTATGAAATATACAACTCAAGATTTATTAGGTAAGTGTGACTAGTGAGGTAACTGGAAAAATCGACCGACCACCAAAATACTGACATGGACTTTCGACCGACAGCCAATATACCGACACGGACAATTATTCGATGGATAAATGAACATTTCTTTATTGAATGCAAATGTCAAAAATTATAAAACATAATTATTAGTTATTATACACACAGATAGAAATTAAAATTAAAAAAAGACGATATGATACTCCTGCCGCAGGGATTTAGGTGTGTAAATCATAGTATTTAATTTTAATTAGAATGATTCTATTCTGAGCGAAGTTCAGTCAAATAATGTAGGTTTTGATTAATATATTGCCGTTTTTTCCTCATTTTTTCGTGAAAAAAAGAGAACAAAAAAAAAAAGACACATCATTGTAAAACCAATACATTCTTTGCTTCGCTCAGAATCTAAAATGTACGATATAAATTAAAACTAAAATATTATGAAGTACCTATGCTTAAAAATTATTGAGAAATATTGTGAGCTGGCCCTCTTAAATATTTTTAAATTGTTTTACTCATAGGATTATTAATAGTTTAAATTATTTTTCTCGACATAGTTCAGTAGTTGAATATTGGTTGGACGTGGCTTTGGACCAACTCTATACTGGGGGTCCTGGTGTCGTTTGAATATAGTGTTTGGTGCTGTGCTTAATGTCTTTAGGCGCTCCATACGGTCGAGTGATCTCGGGAAGTTTCCGTAGTAAACCGTCGTATTTCGTTTCTCCCACAACAATCTTTATGGATGGTATGGAGGATTCAGCAGCGTGACCATGAGCGGTGAGTTGTGTAACACCGTCTAACAGACATTGATTACGCACGTCTACCAAAAGATTGTAATGACTCAAGAAGTCCACACCAATGATGGGTTTGGATACTTCCGCGATCACAAATCTCCAAGTGAAATCTCGACGAAGTCCGAAGTTAAGGCTGAGCGTGATAGTGCCGTAGGTGTTAATAGGCGTGCCATTGCCTGCTAATAGGACGTAATCGGATTTTACTCGTCGATCTGGAACAGCACTACTTGGATAAACACATAGTTCGGCACCCGTGTCGATGAGAAATTGAGTTTGAGAAGTTCGGTCAGTAATGAATAGACGGCGAGGAGACGGACTGGGCTCACTGGCCGTCATCAGTGATGACCCGTCACGTTTCCCGAATTATAGGTACAAGGTTCCTTGCATTTTCGCAATTGTGATCCATAACGCCAATGATACCAGCATAATCCATCTGCGCCATGGAGAGTATGGCTTCGAGATCGAGATCTTGAGTGGTAAGTACTTGGTCTTGAGTCCGGATTACGCGAGGGACGAGTATTGATCGCTGCCACTTCACTTCTCAACGTCGCAATTTCCTGATTTATACTCAAGGTAAGTTGAGAAATTTTAAGATTCAACATGGCTTCAAGGGTGTCACTTCTCGATGTCTCTGCTATTTGAGGTAGCAAAAGACCAGATACATCCGCGATGTTGTCTGCATGGACAGCGAGTTCTTCAAGCTTAGATACTATCTTTAACTATTGCTAACGCCACTTGTATATTTTTTGGTAGACGGCCCATCCAAAGTATCTTTAATAATGTTTCCGGAACAGAAGAGTCAGCCAGACTTTGAAGGTGGCGTAAAAATTGTGACGGTTTACGGTCACCAATCTCGACGCGCTCTAGAAGTTGATGTGTTTTTTTCTCTTGGGAGGCACTAAGACGTTTTATTAATTCATGTTTAATTTTGACATACTTACTGTCCGAGGGCGGCGTCATAATTATGTCTTTGACTTCAACTGCATATTTCGGCGGTAATGCCAACCACATACCCGAATTTTGTACTGTCAGCTGTGATTCCCGCGCTGGCGAAACTTCCTTCGACCATAGCAAACCAAAGTTCGGGATCTGACGAAATGAAATCCGGTATTATGACGGCCACTCGAGCAATCATAGCGTCTGTCTCTGCCATCACGTCGAGGTCGCCAATTTGTGGGTTGTTCGTGAATAGTACACACAATTATTTTCGATAATAATTTATTAATTCAAATATTTATACAATTACAACGCTCACAAAAACAACTTAAATAAATATGTTTAAATGTATTATAAAATGATGACGTGATTGATGTTGATACAAAAGAGAAAAAAGAGATATAATAATAATAAAGTCTATTAAATTGTAAACGGTAAACGTGTCGAGGGCGGTTATATTAACGATAACGCGACCAGTGTGACGTATATGTGAGACCGCGACGTCGGATACTAAACGATTGTTGTTGTTTACGGCTAGCTCTCCTGGTATATATAGAGGCGATAACCTTCTCGAAAATTCCCGGATCTGATTAATATATTGAGTCTCGAATGTTCTCGAAATATATAGATAATTCGATAGCGTCGCGCGTTATTGATTGTCGCCACACTATTAATATTTTCTATTTCTGATTTTTATTACTTACCTAATGATTTTATTTTATACGATTTGTCATTTATATTCATTAAATGTTAATTGTCCGTGTCGGTATATTGGTTGTCGGTCGATTGACCCAGACCCGACCAGTGGGCAGTGACCAGTCATAATATGTTATATTTTGAATTTTTAATATTAAATAACTTTCTAGTAATTAACTAGAAAGTAGAAATACTTTTCTGTTATTTGCCATTCGACGAAAAAATTATCTCAACCTACCTTTTAGCTTAATAATATTAATAATATTTACCTGTAAAGTGCCTAGGTATTCTTTATGTTTAATACAGAATTATTGTTATCAACTTTTTTTTTTTTAATATTAATTTTTGTTGGAATATTTTCAGTGTCGTTTGGTGGATTAGCCAGTCTGTTTCTTGGCTGTAGTATAGTTAGTATAGTGGAATTCATTTACGTCCTCTATAGAACATTTTTGGTACTTAAACGAAAATACATTAATGGTGATAAGATGTACGACACGTCAATCGCTGATGAATCACCTCATTTTTTGTTTACTTCCTAAAAATTTCACTCAAAAACAAGCATATAATATAGATAATAATTATACATAATAATATGTATGATGAAGCAAAAAGAAATATTTAAAATAATATTATTTATAGAGTTATAGGTACTTACCTATTTATTTCTTATTAATAAGTATAAGTACACAAAAGTCTGTCTGTAGTCTATAGATTATGGTTTATGATAAAATTGTTATCGAAAAATTATATATTTATAAGGATTTGCACTGAATTTTGTAAAAACGACTTATAATAAAATACCTATATTTTGAAAAGACGAATTATAATACACATAAGTGCACTCGTACTGTACAGTGTATGTTCTATGTATAATTCATATTTTAATTATTTATTAATAAATTATCATATTTATTAATTGCATATTAAATTGCCTGTTGGCTGTTATATATAATTTAACTTTATAAAATATTAACAAATAACATGAGTATTGTCCTTTATTATGTTGTGATATTTGGACAACGTATAAATCAACGAAATATATAGGTATAATTAAAAATGGGAAATTAAAATTGAGTCATATTTTATATTATATAGGTAATAGGTTGATTCAACATAGAATAGGAGTACTTTAAAAGTTGTGTTTTTGATTTTTTTTTGCAACATTTCCCTAATCCAGTTCTTAACAATTTAATACAAATTTAAATTCTTTTTTCAAATAAAATAAAATCTTATACCAGCTGATTAAAAATATATATTTTTCATATTAATTATTGTTGTATTATTCCTATGCAACGTATTGTCAAAAACTATATATTTTTTAAAATGCGAAAGAATTTAAAACAAGTGGAAAAATATAAAGTAAACTATATTAAGATCTAACCTGTACACAAATCATGTGTGAAAATAAACTCCATGGCTTTAAAAACAATTATACTGCCACATTCGGTATGATTGAGGTCCCTAGTTATTTGTCAAAAATGATGATGGAATGGTCTAAAGCTGCTGTACGTACTCGGCCATCAGATCTCCTTCGATGGTCTCAAATTTATTTTCGGATGAAAGCTAATTGTGAATACCCTCCGGTAATACCATATTTGGATACAATAGATCAAAATTTAGGACCAGGTGGTTTAACTCCAAACGTCTTAAAAGCACTGTCTATGACTTTATCAAATGAATCAGAAACTTATGTGAAAGTAGAAAAAATATGGGATATATTATCACTTGATAAAAAATTATTTTTTCAAATAATTAAAATTGGCGATTTTGATGAATATATTAAATCATTAGAATTTATAGGAATTGCAGCGGCTTTTTTAAATAATAGACTAAAGGATACAATGATCCTGCTCTGTAATGTATTATCTAAATGCTCAAATGGTATTTCATTGGATATTTTTGTGACTGTTTATCAATATTTAGCTAGACTTAATTGTACAGATGTTACAGACTTATTCAATAATAATTTTAGTCGTATAGTTGAAGATAAAATAAATAATTTAGAAGGAAATTCTAGAAATAATAGTCAATGTTTTAGTCCTTTACACTCTCAATCGAGTAGTACTTTGGAAAATGAATTATCGTGCGATACTATAATAATGGAAGATACGGACATGGATATCAACAATCGATCTTCTGAAGGCATAATGATCTGGAAACATGGTAAAATGGATAATTCATTATCATTTACAGATATTTTAAATAATACAGTAATCCAGCCACCAATTAATACTACTCTGTGTGATAATCGAAATTATGTATTATCTATAAAAAAACTACAAGGAAACGATAATGATGGTTTATCATTACTTAGTGTTTCTAGTGTTTCGTCAAATTCATCAATAATATCATTTAACTCAATAACAAGTGATATAGATTTAAAAACAGAAAATATAAACTTCGAAGAGCATGATAATGAAGAAGTTGTTAATTACCCTTTATTTTCAATATCAGATGATAATTGTGATGAAACTAACATCCAAAATATAGACAATAATGAAAATTCTATTGACGATATAATTTCTGAAGTAAATGATGAGATAAGTGATATGTTAAAATATGAAGACAATAATAGCGACAAAGATATTAAGTCAAACAATGATAAGATTAATAATACAGATATTAAAATAAATACAGATTTTATTGTAATGTTAGCTTTAGTCAGTGACGATAATCCACCTCCTAATGTTGAGCCAAATGAATCTGTATCTGCAAATGAATCCGAGTTTTCTTTATTAAATAACGATGATTTAATTGTTAACACGGATGAACGCATTGATAATGTTAAGGTCACTGATCAAATTTTTGAAGAAAATTATTTAATAAACGTAGGAAAAGAAAGTGGTGACAGTGAAACGAGTAGCAATTCAGATGAGTTTCAATATTCAGAAATCGATCAAAAAAGTAATCTTTCATTAGATAAAAATTCGAGTAAAGAGAACAGGAGTACTTCTGAAATATTATCTGAAGATGACTTAGCGTCCTCAAAAGAAAAAAATAAATTATCTCAGTTATCAATAAATGGTGAGGCATCACTATCTACTGAGTTCAGCCCCATTGATGAATACGAAGACAATAGAAATTATATGTACGATGAAAATGAAAAGTATTTAGATTATTCCAAAATGTCAATAGTTGACTCTGATAAGTGTTTTAGTGAAATATCGGATTCAAAAGAAAAACATATATTACATTATCTTCCTGGTGTTGGAGAAGCTTTACCAGAGAATCAAATAAAGAAAGTTATTGAATGGGTAACTAAATGTGCAAAATATCAAAATAATTACGTATATGAATATAATTTATTACATTTTTTATGTCCAAAATTAGACAATGTTAATAATTGTAATGACGAACCAGATATAAATTAATATATACTTTTTATATTATGAAATATGATTATTTAAGTATTTTAAAATTTGTTCCAAAAAAATACTTTTATCTTTATTACCATCCATATTTGATATATACAAGTTGAACTTGGCTGACAGTTAGCTACCAAAAATTTTATAAGAAATGTGTATGTGTGGTAGCATTGAAATAAATTTAAGGTAAGTATTAAAAATAATATAATATACTCACAACAATCAAATAATATACTTTTACACTAAATATCAGTTCATCTAATATTAACTAGAAATGTAGGTATATAAATTAAAATAAAAAATGTTTAATTTTAGCAAAATATAAAAATCAAATAATAATATAATCATTCAACAATAAAATTTTCCATTATACTATGTGTAGAAAATAATATTTATAAATTTCTGACTACCTACACGTGAATAAATACCGAAAACCATTAATATAACAAAACGTCGAAATTTCATGACCTGACGTCGATTTTTATTTTATTTGGGCAAGTTCCAGAAAGTGACGACGCACTTAACATATATTGCTGAAAAGACAAGAAAATTTTCGATCCGCCTATATTTAACCCAGTCTATACTCAATTTTTCCCTAAAAGCACAAAGTCTTCGAATATCGATTATTTCATTATTTTGTTTGCTACCATTATTACAAATTATCAGTAGGTACTACAGTCGTTGCCCAGTCATATGTTCACGTCGGCTGTGCAATGAAGAAAACCCAGTTATTCTATTTATATTTAATTGTGTCTTTTTCAGCCATAATATAATACGTAGGAATAATTATTATTATAATTGCTTTACGATATTTTTAATTTCATGTTTTGTATTTACCTAACTATATATTACACTATATTTATACTCCATTTATAACATTGAGTGTTTATTTCAGAGTTATATATTATTTTTTCATTGTCAGTCGTGGTTGTTTATTTTTATAAATTTATAAGAGACCACGTTTTTTGCCGTATACGAAACCCGGAAACGCATACCTACGTTTAATTTAATATTCGTTAAAACTGATGTACTCGTATATCTCATCGGCTGTCGTGCCAATCTATCTGACTGTCACTTATTGTAGTATTATTATAAAAATCAATTTCATGAATACAAATTATGAATAAGTAATTTAACATTTATTTTATATTTTCATTAATTTGTAAAATATTGATTTAGGCATTCTGAGCATTCACGAATAACTATTTACAATAATTATAATATACTTTTTCTGTGCACTATTATTGATATTTCCCGCCGCTAGGAAGGCTTTAGAAAAATTTACTTATACATCTTTATATATTTACATTTTTTGACACACCTTTTTATCGGTTATATGAGAATGATTTATATTGAATAATATTCTAATAATCTGATGCCGAATAGAAATTCTTGAACTCTACGATAATTCTTAATAAACTATACAAAATGTCCCTCCGATATTCGGAAATGTCAGCCGTCTTGAATTCAGTGTACCTACGATTTTTCACTTTTTTAAAATTATCCTTGAAAAGATTATGTCACGAAAATACTTCTATACAAAAATTTAGCTTGTTTAAAACAAATATGATTTTATTGGTTTATTTTTGTAGCTTGAACAGGTAAGAAAAAAATTTATCTTCGTGTTGTAATTTCTTTCGTGGTACACTAAATTAATACCTAGGTATATTATATTATTATGCTGCACGTGCAGTACTCTTGCATTATGTATAGGTACTAGTAAACGTTTTTTCATGGATAAAGTTCTAGGATATGGATCTGTGTTTTTAGGACTGTAGTCTGTAGGTCCTGTATCTGTATGGTATGACTGTATGAGTCTAAGCTCATGCTGAATACATATATTATAATAATTTTTTAGTGTATAAAATGTATTGTACATAAATAATAATATGTTATGTGTATCTGCAATATAGAATATAATATTGTAAAATGTTATACATATAGATACAAAGAAACGTAAATATTATACTATAGTATTTACTATTATAGTATATTGTACGAGTGCGACATACCACATAACTACGTTTAGTTGTGCAATATGGCAATATAATATTATAATATAAAGGTGTCCAGTGTCCACACACTTAAACGGTAAAACTGTACATCATTTGTGTAAGTAACGTAAAACCACTTAGCTCCACACTCTGGAGTGAAAAAATGAACGCAGTAAAAAACAGCCACTAGGTTTTTACAGAAATCGCGTCATGTTCTTTAAATAAATAAATATTTTAAAATGACCAAATAAATTCGTTTATAATGTAATGGTTCCATTATTTTAAATAATTATCAATTTCAATTCAATTTAGTTATTAAAATAAATGTATATTGAAAAAATATTATAAATTATTATGGAATTATATCATAAGTTTTAATATATAAGTAAAAATAAAAAATGTAATATAATAAAAGCAAGGGATGGGATACAGGTGTGCAATCATAGTGTTTAATTTTAATTATAATTTGAATGCAATGGCAAACCATTTCATTCGAAAAAACGATTCTGAGCGAAGTTCCGTCATATAATGCCGTTTTTTCGTCATTTTTTTTCATAACATTTTTGATGTACTAAAAATATCAAATTTAAACAGCTATAAAAAAATTGAGAGTTGGGATTTTTATGTAAATAAAAAAAATACTTCAGTAAAATTATCAGACCTTGATGCCAAAAATTGTCAATTTTATCAAACATTATATACGTAAAAAGGAGAATTTTACGAAATATTCAAAGTCCAATATTTTGTAGAAAAATGAACGTAACAAGGTACCAAAATTTTACCACATATTAATATATGGTAACTTATGTAAATACCCAATAAAAATTTTAAGTCTTTAACTTCAAAATTGCCTAAGTTATCGTAAAATATTGAAATCGAATTCGTCGAAATTTCAGTTTTCATGAAAAATACAAATAAACTTTTTCTTCAATTTGCCCTCTAGCTAATTCTAGAGAATTGGAAAAAATCACCTAACAATATTATGTATATATAACCGAATGGTTCGTTAATTCTCATTATAGACCTTAGCCTTTGATCAATAATCTATGATCTGCGATATGAATATATGATCAACCTCAGGGAGGTGCTCAAAGAAATATTATAAGATTTACGATGGAAATTTCTGTTTATATAGATGGTTGGCGGTTGCTATTAGTTACAATAATATTATTTTGGTTGCTATTAGTAACAATAATAATATTATTACTTTGGTTGCTATTAGTAACAATAATATTTATATTACCACTATGGTTACTATTATAAACAAATTTATCCGATGAATCAAATTCGTCGAAGGAAAAATGTCCTTTTTTCGTTATTTTTTCGTCCTTTTTCTGTGTGACATGAGGTCAATTTTGGGAAATTCAAAAATGACCTTAATAAAGTACAAACTACATCCAATTTGCAATCGAAAACATACAACATTCGTGAAAATCGGAGCATTATTTCGGGTAGTAAAAGTGTCTTCATACTTAAAAAAAAAAAAAAAAGACACACATCATTGTAAAACCAATACATTCTTCGCTTCGCTCAGAATCTAAAATAATTAAAGATACTTCAATGTCTTATCTGAAAAAAACACTATACTAATACGAGTACTTTTTTATTTGATATTAATTAATAACCAAAACTATAATTTTATAATTTATTATTATCTATATCAGATCAAAATTATATTTATATTTAAAGGTATGTTTTGAAGGTACTTACTTACTAAGAAAATTATTTATGATTTATATAATATATATATACATAAAGAAAGAAGAGCTGATACTCCTGCCGGCATATTAACATAATGTACATTGCTACGCGACTGCTGTCACCTGATTGGCTTATTTCAATCGCCTTTATATAATTGAATTATATCATGTTATTATATCGTTTATCGTGTTAATGCATTATTAAAACAAAAATGTAATTGTGAAGTAAGTTGAAAAAATAACATTTTCCCTTCTTATTGTAACAATATACAGCATTAAAACATTTATAACGACACAAAGTATGGTTTTTCTTCTGCGATTAAAAATAATTACAAATGAAGGACAATGGAAGGTATTTTTACATACAGTTGAAAATTTATTACCAAATATTACTAGAGAAATAGAAGATTACCATCAAATTGACCAGCTAAATGTGAATGTCAATCTAGTTCTAGTATAAAAAATGGACCGACTTACGAACAAGTAATTATTTTTCCATTAGGTAATGAAGATGAAGAATGTATTTTGATCAATTGCTTAACTGTGAGAACCCATCCGAATTATTCAAGTGGACCACATCAGACCCTAACAACATTGAATGCCCACCGCCTAGTAGAATGGAAATAGCTAACCAACTAAGTAGACTGAAAAACAATAAGAAACAAGGAGAAGATGGAAATCAGGGAGAAAATCTAAAAAATCTGGATGAAAAAGCAATAAATAAAATACATAATATCATCGGAAATATATGGTCTGAAGAATAACTCGCGAAAGACTGGGGTGCTGCTTTAATCTGTCCTATTTATATAAATGGAGACCTGCAAAAATGCAGTAGGTAATATTATAAAGGTATTGCTTTATTAGATACGACAAACAAAGTCGTATTATATTGGTTACTAGACAGAATAGTACCCATAGTTGAATCTATATAAGGTGACTATATGGGTGGGTTAAGACTCAATAGATCCACAACGGACCAAATGTTTATTCTTAAACAAGTTATCCAAAAACACTTAGATTATATTATACCTGTATACATAAAGACTAGAATTTTACGAAATATTCAAAGTCTAATATTTTGTAGAAAAATTAACGTAACTGTTCCAAAATTCTACCACAAATATATAGTACCTATATAAACACCTATAAAGTTTTCAAGTTTCTAATTTCAAAATTTCTCGAGTTATCGTTAAATATTGAAATCGAATTCAATTCTAAAAAAATTAGTAAAAAAATTTCAGTTTTTATGAAATATGCTCTTTTTTCTATCGCATAAGGTCAATTTTGAGAAATTCGAAAAATGACTTAAAGAAAGTACCAACTACTTTCCAACCACTTTCCAACCGGAAACATACGCTTTTCGTGAAAATCGGAACATTATTTCGGGAAGTAAAAGTATCTTCAGACATAAAAAAACAAAAACAAAACAAAATTACACATCATTGTAAAACCAATACACATCCTTCGCTTCGCTCAGAATCTAAAATTATAAATTTAGCAATCTCCATTCAGGATAATACTTAATAGATACCTATTTTAAGATGTAAATGATGGATCTTTAATTCCATTATAAAAATATAATATGTATTTAAATATATATTTAAATAAATATTTAAATAAATATAAATATAAAATTTATAATATATATTTAATAAATATTTACAGTTATAACTTTAATTAAGTAGGTACCTACCTAATATTTAAACTATCTAAATGAGTATTTTGTTTTAGCTAAAACTTAATTAATTATTAAAACTTTATTCTAGTATTATTTTATAAATTGTAATAACGAATTTTGAAGATAAACAAGGAATAATTAGAATAATTAAAAATTAGATACAACATTTTATTACCTATCGCATATTTATAATTAAAAAAAAAAAAAAAAAAAAAACATTATTTGTATAATATATGTACATGTGAAAGACAAATGTATAATGAATAATTCAAATTTGACAATCTAGAAAATTATATTAATTATAATTCTGTAAATTGTATACTATAACTATATTATTATATTACATGTATAGTAACTCTATTCACAATAGAAACGAAGTAGGTGGCGACCAATTTTCGACATCGGTAGCCAGCCCATCCGATTCCTCTTCCGAGTGAATTACCTGTTAGCTGCTTATATTGAATTATCGACAAAAAATATACGATGCACTTTAAACTATCTGTTCACATTCTTTGTCAATTGTCAACAATAGAATAATACGACGCACTCGTCGATGTTGCTTGAGATCTGTGTTTGTAGTGAAACCACGCCTTTAAGCTGAAGTCTGCAGCGACGAAGTATCTTATTGTAAATAGAGTATAATACTCAAATCCTATAATATACTAATACTATATAACTACTGTTCTAGTGAAAGAAGCAGTAAACGCTAAATTTTCAAAATTGATTTTATTTCATATTCGGTGTTATAGGATAATTCTTCGTTTTTTATTTTTTGCTAAGGGAAATCACCGTATCTCCATTAGAAATGACTTAGAAATTTAGAATGCATTATAAAATGAAGTATCGACCAAAATATTGTCAAATGCTAGGGAAAACACAGTATTGCACATTTGTGTAGCATGTCCTAGAGAATAAAGCAGTATTTACAATAGAGATACTGCTTATTTTGTTAGTAAATACATATACATTACATATACGATATACAGCATATTTATCAAGTAATCTTAGCAAAAATGAAATAGCTTTGTAGTATGTACATTTTATGACAATATGTAGCAAAACATTTCTTGAGGTTTATCAGATAGGTACCTACTTACATTGATACAATGATATTAATAACCATTAGGTATGTGTTTATCATTTCTAGTAAATATAATATTTGTATATACCTACATTTTTTTATTTATTGTATAATTACTAAATTGTTTTTCTGTAATACTGATACAGTGATACACCATTCAAAAGACTGAAATGGTTATTAATTGAAAATAAGATGTTAATTTTTTTTTATTGTATATATATATTTAATTTATTTGATTACCATTTAAATTGATTTTATACAATTTATAATTAAAAACTAAATTTAATGTGTCTAAAAATATCTTTATGGAAATACTGCATTAAGTTAAGTTAATTTTGTTTTTAATACACAATAATATTAGAGAAAAATGCAGTATCACTATCTTCTTAAAAATGAAATATAATAAACTAAATACAAAAAAAATATATTTCAAAAAATTAAGGATGCCTATGACTTTAATGCAAAATTGAGTAAAAATATTAAATTCATGGAGAAAAACAAAAAAAATTGAATAACACATTTCCCTACAATTCAATTTTTGGAGATACTGCTTGTTCCACTAGGAGGGCATGTATGATATATGATACATATACATATTTATTATTATTTAAGTAGGTATACTAAGAGTACAATATAATTAAACAGCTTTATAATCAGACTAAACACTATAATGTATATTAATTATTGTAATAATAAATATTGTAACAATTTGTCTGTGACTTTTTATCTAATGAAATATACAGTGGTTTTTTAAAATTGAAAGAAGAATGTACTTGTCTGCGGTATAAAACAAGATGCTGTTGTTTTGATGTAATGTTGACTTTAGTATATCTACATTTTAGTGCCATTAACGAATTGTATATAACGTCAATTATCTCCACCAAACTGACTAAGCTGCAACCCAAAAATAAACTTGCCATTCCACCAAATGCCACTAACATAGTAATAACAAAAAACAAAAAAACTTTATTATGATAAACTCATTACATAAACCCCTTCACTAAGTGAGTGTTCTGTATATATTTATTTTTATACACAATGCAGGTAATAAAATTATTACTTAAATGTATTTAGTACTATTACTAGATAATTATTAAGAATAAAAAATATGAATTATAAAGTAGGTAAATGTTCATTTTTTCTTTTACAAGCAATAAATAAAATTAGTCAGAAATTCTAGAAACCAGAACTTTATTTTCCGTAACTAAAATAGAAAAATCACTTGAAATAGATATATGCCTATGAATTAAAATAAATTCCTTTAAAATAAACAAACAAAATAAAATTTAGAAAATGAATTTTCATGAAACCAAATAATTATGAAAATTCTTTATAAAGGCGTATCTCCTGTAAGTTTAACAAGATGAGAAACTCTGAAATGAAATATAGTGTATGGATTTAATATATTTATAATATGTATGTATAGTATATATGTTAATAATTTCTATTTTCACATACAACTCTTAACTATATACTATCAGATATTATATTCTAATCATTCATTTCAATATAATGGTTTTACCTAATACATCTTGAGTACTATATTTCATAGATCTCTGGTAACTAATGGCAAACCGTTCCTTAAAGTGTATGTCAATGTGAATATAAGAATTGGGACGTTCTGTATTATCAATGAAATCCCTATATAAAAAAAAAGATACTTATAGTATTTAATTTATGGGATTACTAATTATAGGTTATTCATCATTTGATCAATTTTCATTTTATCAAAATCATTAAATTAAATATTACAAGAACGTCAAGTGATTTACTTTGCAAAATTTCGGATTTCCGTTGTATAACCAATAAATGAACATGGATGAGGACAAGTACAATTCATAAAAACAGGAATGCTCCATTCTGGAAACCCTGGCTCATGTTTTGGAGCTTGTACATTGCGCTGAAGCACTAAAACAGTGAACAATAATGAATATTTTATATTTGTCCGTCGAATAATCTTTAAACGTTGTTACTAAACCAGTTTATACTATCATATAAATATTAAATATATTAAAATATTTATAACTAAATTTATGTAATCAATAATATTATGAAATATCGAAAAAATAAATCATATTATCTACCGTTCATTGTACTCAAACATTGAATATGTTCAATTCCGCAATGTTGTGTATTGGCTATAAAATAAAATAAATAAATATTTATTAATTTTAATTTTAATATGATCACAAAAATATATATTAATATAATATAAATATATAATATATATTATTAATATATAATACATTAATACCTATTATAAAATTGGTATCAGAAATTTTTAGATAAATTTTACAAAAAAATAATTTACAGGTAATCAAATTATTATCAATTACTGTGGTTTTTTTTTTTTATTACTACCATAGATCAATCATTCACAGTACCTACCTCGCACGTTAAAGTAATAAGGTGTACAATTGCATATATTTTGAGTGGTTCTTAGTCTACACCTGCTGTAACAGTTGTCCTCGGAGTTACTTCTGTATGACGGCATATTTTCATCTTTGCTCGATCTTTTCTCGTACAAAAAACACTTTCGATCTTTCTCGCTGAGCAAATGCAATGATTTGTCAGATTCTATGTAACTTACGCTCACCGATATTCGTGACGATTGATTGAATTCGCTATAAAGCTTATAACTGCTCGAAATGTCTGGAAAATCTTCGGGAGTGTGTATCATTATCTGTAGCCAATTTTGAGATGTATATAGATTACACGCGATATTTAAATGCATTTTTGGATTTATGACAAACATCAGATTAAATATTTCTTAAAAATAAATTATAATATGATTTTTATTCACAGGTGATCAGAATACATATATAATATAACAATTATTTTAAAAATCAAATAATCAAATAGTTAAAATTTCAACTATTTGCACTATATTATTTTACATAACTAGTATTGTCACTAGTTTTACATTTATTTATTAAACATTTTGCAAATTTTCTTTCATGTTTTGAAAGTTGGTCCGTAAAATTATCTTAAATTATTTTGATACATACGTTAAACCCTTTAGATCGTATGTCTTGCGGAAAATATTCGGTGTTCAAACTTCTCGTAATTATTTCAAGCCCTGTCATCTTGCCTGCGGCATTATTTCTGAGTGGTATCAGTTGACCATTTGGCCCATCCATCGGAGGATTGATCATACTATCACTGTATAAACAAGAAAATAATTATGACTACGTATACTTGCCCAAATGTCCTTGGGTGGGGGGATGGAGAAGGAGGAATAAGAATATATAGTAGAATGAATATTATCGCTTTTTACTTTTTCAAACAAAATCAGATTAAAAATCACTTATATAGATTATATTATTCGAAAAATATTTTACTTCACGGTCCTCTCAGAAGTCTTGCTATTGAACGAATAACAATACCCTTCTTCTGTGCGCTGTAATCGTATTATATCCGTACAATTATACTGAGAGCCTCTCCAATAACAACTTTCAAACATTTCATCAACGGTTGGCATTAACTGAAAAAAAATGTACTTAATAGATAATTATAATATCTACTCTAATAATTAATTGTACAATGATTATATAGGTAATAAAAATAATGTAACTTTCGTTTGAAATGTGATTTATTAATACTTTTAACATAATATCAGTGATGTTTTTTTTTGGTAAATTAATTATTGGATTTCTTTCAATAAATTTTGACAGATCTTTGTAATATGGATATTGTAACATTCCCAAAATGAATAGAGAGTTTTCATATTTTTTCTTTAATAATTTTTCATTGTATTTACTGAAAAAATCAAAATCAAACCAAACAAATGTATTTGATAAAACTATATTTTATACTGATATTTAAAACTTAAATACTTAAATGAATAAATTGTCTATTCTCTTTCTTTTATTTTAAACATAATACCTATACAATTATACAATGAAATCATAATTACAATTTTTAAAATAAATGTAACTACTATATTACTATTTATATAATTTAAGTATTGACTTGTGGATAATATATTTAAATAAATAAAAACCCAAATCCACAAAATTTACTTTTGTTTTAAGCAAATACGTATTTCGATAACAAAGTTACCAGTGCAATACACCGACTGTTGACAAAACAAATTTACTATATTACATTAGATAAAATAAAAATCAATAGTATAGATGCTATAGGTACTATAGAATATAGGTAATTTATATAATTTTAAGATTGAATAAATTGCATAATATAATATTAATTATTTATTGTACCTAGATGTTTTAAAAAACAGCATTTGGCAATTGAAAAATGAAAACATATTTTGTTTTAATTATAGAAACTATAATTATAAATTTATTTATTATAATATTCAAGATAATTTTGAAAAAAACAATTATAAGCTTGTTATTAATAAATAATATTACCGAACAGGTATTAAGTGCCTACATTTGACTATATCAAATAATTTATCTATTGAAAATTAAAATGTTTGTGAAAAAATGAATTTATATCTATATAACCTATATTTTATTATTTATTATATGTTTTATTTGTTATTGATTATTATTTATAATATATAAATAAATAGGTCAAGCATTATACTCTAAAATCAACTTTTTCGCCTTTGAATACAAAATTTTGTTGACAGAACAAATTGTTATTGCTGGAAAGTCAATCTTGCTTAGCGGAAATCGAGGATCATCGACGACAATTTGTATGGACGATTGCGAATATGCATCCCATGATACGTAAAACTGAACTAAAATGCTAACACTAGCAAATACCAATAACGCTGTCCATATTAATCTGCAAAACAATAGTAGAATTTTTTCGTGAATTTTTAAATCATGATTAATATTACTAATCGATTTTAAAAATCCTCTTTGTATACATAATAAGAAACAATCGATAGCCTTAAAATAATTTAATAATAAATACGACATTTTGAATAGCTATAAAAATATAGAATCATATAAATGCCCTTTTGGAAAAAATTATTGAGAAAAAAATTATTTTAAAAATAATTATCGACTCGATTGTTACGTATTTAATAGTATAGTTTAAAGATTTCTATTCCTTCGGCTTTAAAATGTGTTTGATACAATGATAGATTTTGATTTTATGCATTTCATTTTTTATAAAATATAACGTATCTTATGAATTATTTAAAATTATTTCTTTAATTACTGAAAAATAAATATTGCGACTTGGTGTAAGAAAATCCATTGTCAAATCAGAACATATTTTGAAGAAAATAAAAAATTACAATGTCAAGAATTTTAAAAATTGACTAGGTACAATTAATTTGAGTTCAACTGACTAATTTAACACAAAATATAATAAAAAAAATATTAAATAATGATAATATAGTCAAATAATAGTAAGCTCAATTTTATTTAAATGTTATATTTGCCAATATTATATCAAGAATCACGGAATCTTACGCAAATATAAATTGATCGACGAATTAAGATATTATACCGTACCTTTCCCAAGGTTTCGATTCTTTATTAACGATATAGCGTAAACCGTGTATAGAACTCTTTTCACAATAATTGCTCCAGAAATCTTTTATTGATGCCATTATAATTGTGTGGCCAGTAAAAAAATATATGATTTAATTTTTATATTATAATATATATTAATATCTATTCTTAATTCTTATAATAGACTGTTTTTTTTTAGATTTAACGAATAAATACTATAATACTCGTATTATTAATTATTATGATGAATAATTAGAATTGACTAATAATATTATTAAATGAAATAGGTCTATGAATCTTTATTTTGTATACGACTTTCGAAATGTCAAAGGTTAGACACGTGCAAGTGTTCAACTACAAATTCTAACAATGTTAAAAATTATTATTTTTTGTATTTTCTACTATTTTTATGAAATAAAGGGGCGTATTATAGCTACCTATATTGAAAATAATGTTTTCGTGTCTTGTTTAAATATGGGCGTTTCTTCAATAATATATTATATAGGTACGTATACCATTTTGATTTATAATGCGTTATAATAAGTATTAAACAAATAAGTTGCGATTTCTTTGGGTCTCCTTTACTATTCGTGTCATAATACACATCAGCTGAGTTTTTTAAATACCACAAAGTTTTAATAGGTACCTACTCGTATATTATCATGAGTCATGACCCATTTATAAGTATAATGTAAGTAGGTATATTTTAAATAATCGTACAAAATGTCGTACTATTTATTTTATACTCATCGTTAGTATTTAATATTTTAATAGAATAAGAAGTATTATCTATTAATAATTATCTAATATAGACATAAGACATATCATTCATTATATAAATAATAAATTATTAATGTGTGTGTAAAAAATTCGCAGTGATCATTTATAATATTAATATTAAACCATACAATAAATATTTTTTCAAAAAATATAAACGTTGACCCGTGAACATAATTAGATATTGATTAGATTTTAGATATTGTGCCAAGCAAAAAATGTATTGGTTTTACAATATGTATCTTTTTTTTTATATACACACATATGTAGACACTTTTTCGACCCAAAATAATGATCCGATTTTCAGGAATGACAGGAATAGTTTTCAGAATATGTTTCCGGATGGAAAATTAAAGTAGGTAATTTATTTAGGTCATTTTTCATATTTCTCAAAATTGGTCTTATGGAATCTTATGGGATAAGAAAAACTAATTTTAAACACTTTCGAATATATTATGATAAAAAAATACATATGTACCTATATAATATCGAAATGAGACATCCTGACGTGGCCGTTTTGGCGTAAGCCGTTATGGCGTGAAGTTATTTTGGCGTAAAAAATATGATTTAATACAAATATTTACTAAAATTTCCTTAAAATAATTTTAATAATAATTTTTATTTTATATACGAGTATATATATAATTAACATTTTTATTATCAATAATTATTGCTCATTGAATATTGATAACAAAAACGTGATTTTTTTTATAAAATTTTTAATTTTAGATTCTGAGTGAAGCGAAGAATGTATTGGTTTTACAACGATGTGTGTTTTTTTTTTTTTTTTATTATTATTCTGTAGACACTTTAACTACACGAAATAAAGCTCCGATTTTCATGAATAGGGTATGTTTCCGGTAGCAAAGTGGATCTAGTTGATACTTTATTTAGGTCATTTTTCGAATTTCTCAAAATTGACCCTATAAGGTAGAAAAAACGACCAAAAAATGACGAAAAAACGGCATTTTTCAAATTTCGACGAATTCGATTTCAATATTTCACGATAACTCAGGCAATTTTGAAGTTAGAGACTTGAAAATTTTTTTGGGAGTTCATATAGGTACTATGTATATGTGATAAAATTTTGGAACCGTTACGTTCATTTTTCTACAAAATATAGGACTTTAAATATTTCGTAAAATGCTCGTTTTTACGTACCTATATAATATTTGATAAAATTGTCAATTTTTGGTATACAGGTCTGAAAATTATTATTAATTAGCGCTTATAGCTAAAATAACTGAGAATTTTTTTTATAAAAATGTATAATAAACTAAAAGTTAATATGCATTTATTTTAAGTTGTATGAGATATGACTATATAATATTTATATGTTGTATATTATACTAAATTATTAATTAACGATGTAATTATATACATAATATAATTTATTAATATTATACATTTTTAAAATCATTATAAATTATATAGACATTTTATAGAAAATACGTAAAATAAAATAATTATAATATTAGGTATATTATTAACTCTCATCGGGGTAGATAATAATCTTCTACCGTAGAAAACAAAATATAAAAGTTATAAAATTATGATTTAAAAATATAATATATACGTATAAGTCCATTCATTTTATTATTTTTTAATAATTTCGAATCAATTTCATTCTTGTCATGTTTTCAATAATTCTGTATTTTTTAAAAAAAAATAGGTATCCCTATAATTTAATGGCCTTTACGAGTAAATGTGCTATTATATATATTTTTTAATCGTCATTAAACATTTATAGGTATATTGACAGAATGACAGTATGTATCGATACTAATCTATTTACGTCAATCCATAATATTTTATTTGTTTCTGATATAATTGACAGTATATTATAATATTATCATGTACTCGTATGTGTATACGCGGACTATAAAATTTTAAAATAGGTACTTTTTTTAAAAAAAAATTATATATATAAATTGTCCACTCGATATGACATCTATTAAAAAAATTTGGATTAATTATTGCGAAAATAGTTCATTACATGGACTTCGATATATTGTGCATAAGGATGCAAAACCACTGGAAAGGTTTGATGACGTGTTTATAATTTATTATTTTCAATGATTCTATACTTATTCTCTGCGTAGAACAATAATATGCCACGTAGTATTAATATATCAAAAAATCTATTGATAAATATTTTTGAATTAGAAATTATTTACATTCAATATAACTTTATTGTTCTACGCGCGTAACTAAACATAATATCAATTAGAAAAGTTGTTTAGGGGTGCTTATATTACCTCCATTTTTCTAATTATCATATCTTAATTTTTGTCATACGTAATTAACTTAATAAAAATAAAAATTCATTAATTTATTACCTACAATAAAACTTGTTATTTCATCTACGTTTCTTTATCAATTTTTTCAGTAAAATTCCACCCTTATATGGCATACTATTATAACGAAATATATTATATTATAATAATGCATCGTTTTTTTCAGGTTTATATGGGCAATATTATTGTTAATTGTTAGCATCACAATTTTAATTCATCTGTATGCATCGTGGACGACATATTCATATTCTTCAATGCAAATTATCCTTGAAAATCCTCGTTATCCACTTAGTAAAATCGACTTTCCAGCAATAACAATCTGTTCCATTAATAAAATTTTGTACTCGAAGGCTAAACAATTAATTTTAAAGTATGAATATACCTATTATACACAATTATTATATTTTATAATATTCATTTAAAAAAAATTAAAATCTTAGGTATTATTATAAAATTATTAATTATACATGTATAATATAATAATATTAATAATTTATTTAGTAAAATAAAGTCGGTGTGACCTAATGATAATTCATAAAACACCTAGGTAAATCATTAAATACTTATAATTATAATTTTAGTTTTTCCATTGAAATCATAATATAACAATTATTGGTAAAATTTAAATCTAAGTATTTAAACTTCTTTCGTGATCTAAATTAAATAGCGTACGTGTATTTTTCTCACTAAATGAATAACAAATATCTTGTTTGAGTCTTTAAACAGGAAATTATTAATATATATATATATATATATATATATATATATATATATTTTATTTTTTACTGTGCATAGGTAGATACTTTTTTCTTTATCTTTATATATAAAATTTTAATAAAATAGATAAATATTTCCAAAATATTACTATTAAACTAAATTATTGTTTTATACTTAATTTTATAACGTTATAATTTTTTAAAATTTATTTTACTATTATTACCTACATAACGATTTTGCTCGTTACAGAAAAATTGTTATATAAGTGTAGATATTACATAGACAATTTTTTTAATTTAAAATTTGTATTGACTATTATTTTAGTAAATATGAACATGATCCAGAATTGAGAAAAAAATACGAGAACTCATTATACGTTATGGGAATGTTACAATATCCATTTTATAACGATCTGTCGTCATTTATTGAAAATAATCCTACTGTATATTTACCAGATAACACATCCGATCTAATGTTGAAAGTAATTATTACAATAAATTCCTATAAGTTTGACCAAGCATTTTTTAACTCGTTATTTAGTAGTCTATATGGGTTTTCAACTATGGTTGAAAAATAAAAATTTATATTTTGTTATGGCCTCATTTTTTTATGTTTATGTCTTTGTTTAAAACGTTAAATTAAATTAAGTACCTACTCAAAATAAATATATATCTTAAATACTAAAACTTTGAATAAGTATATCGAGTTTTTCTCGAAACTAACCACAGTCCCTTCTCTAACGGTCAATCTTGCTGTTTCCACGTAGTTACTTGGCACACCCTATAAAATTACGCGTTCAAATACTTTTTTTTCATTAAAATTTTTTTCATTTCCTATAAATTATTCGTGTTCTGCACAAATTATCTAATATTGTTACTGTCTACAGCTCATGCCAACTATCGATGAAATGTTTGGAAAATGTTATTGGAGAGGAACTATGTACAATTGTTCAGATATATTGCGGCTGCAGCGCACCGAAGAAGGATTTTGTTATTCGTTCAATAGCAAAACATCGGAAAGGACAAACAAGTAAAGGAGAATAGAAGAAATGCATATTTCATTCATTCCAAAATATATTTTATTTATCCGTATATTATAATATAAATTTCTTTGAGCAGTAAGTATTTAAGTAATATTTTGAATTTTCGATATAAAATCGTTCAAGTTAAATGAGATATTAAAATCTAAGGCTATTAAACATGAAACATTACTATTATATAAATAGGTACGTAAATCAGTACTCCACGATAGGTATTAAAATAACAAAAAAATATTAAAGATTAGTTGGTCCTTGGTCTTAATATTTTAGCTAATTGTTCGCCTCATTTATTTTACTTTCTGAGCGAAGAAAAAAATGTATTAGTTTTGCAATGATGTGTATCTTTTTATTATATTCTGAGCAAAACGAAGAATGTATTTATTTTTTTTTCTTTATGTCTGAAGACATTTTAACTACCCGAAATAATGCTCCGATTTTCACGAATAGCATATTCTTCCGGCTGAAAAATGGACGTAGTTGGTACTTTATTCAGGTCATTTTTCAAATTAAAATCGACCCTAAGCGGTAGAAAAAACGGCATTTTTCACGAAAACTGAAATTTCGACGAATCCGATTACAATATTTCACGATAACTCAGGCAATTTTGAAAATAGAGAAATAAAAATTCTATTGGGTGTTCAAATTGATACTATATATATGTGGCAAAATTTTGGAATCGTTACGTTAATTTTTTTACAAAATATAAGGCTTTGATTATTTCAAAAAATTCTCGTTTTTATATATATAATGTTTTTAATAAATTTGGCAATTTTTGGCATTAATGTCTAAAAATTTTACTGAAGTATGTCTACATATTACTTAACATCATATCAAAATATTAGAAAAATCCCTAGTCTCAATTTTTTTTTTTTATAGCTATTTAAATTTGATATTTTTACTTTTTTAGTTTAAACAAAAATCTTAAAATCCATACGAATATTCTTCTTATTATTTCTCAATACTTTTACAATAAAAAGTAATAGAAAATCTAAAAAAATTTGGAAATTTTTTGAAAATTGTATTGAAGCATACTGAAATATATTTTAACAGATTTCCAAATATTACAAAAATCTCTAGACTCAATATTTTTTTATAGGTGTTTAAAGTCAAATTTTCATTAAAATCAATATTTAAAGTATTCATATAGATTAAATATTTTAGCTTCAATAAAATTTTCATAATTGTTGTCAATTTTATTTAACTTTATTGTAAAATATTGAAATATGATAAGAAGAATCCATTTAAATACTTATTAAATAGGTATTTATTTTACTGAAATTTCAAATTTAAACCCCTATAAAAAAAATTGAGACCCCTAGTCTAGTTTTCCTAATATTTTCAAAATATGTTAAAATTTTTTGGCTTTTCTATTAATTTTTATTGTATAAGTATTTAGAAATAATAAGAAGAATACTTGTATTCTCCAAGATTTTCATTTAAACGAATAATATCAATTAAAAACAACAATAAAAAGAAATGTGACAAGGGATTTTTCTAATATTTTGATATAATGTTAAGTAATATATTGACATACTTCAGTAAAATTTTCAGACCTTAATGCCAAAAATTTCAAAATTTATCAAACATTATATACATAAAAACGAGAATTCTATGAAATATACAGAGTCCTATATTTTGTAGAAAATTTAATGTAACGGTTCCAAAATTTTACTACATATATATAGTAGCTGTGTTAATACTCAATTTTCAAGTCTCTCAGTTCAAAATTGCCCAAGTTCTCGTAAAATATTGAAATCGAATTCGTCAAAATTTCAATTTTCTTGAAAAATGTAGTTATTTTTATCAGTTTTGGTCGTTTCTTCTATCGCTTAGGGTCAATTTTGAGAAATTCAAAATATGACCTAAATATAAGATATCTACATCCAATTTCCAACCGGTAACATATGCTATTCGTGAAAATTGGAGCATTTTTTTTGGGTAGTACCTATGTCTTCAGACATAAAAAAAACACAAAAGAAAAAAAGACATACATCATTCTAAAACCAATACATTTCTTGCTTCGCTAAAAATCTAAAATTATCACACTTGGTAGTCATACAATTATTACATGAAAAATAAGATTTGTATTTATTATTTTCAGTGAAAGTAAATTTAACCCTCCAATGGCTGGACCGAATGATACTCTAATACCACTCAGAAATAACGCTGCAGGCAAGATGACTGGGCTCGAAGTGTTCTTAAGTAATTTGATCACCGAATATTTCCCGCAAGAAACACGATCCAGAGGATTTAATGTGCGTAGTAGTAAATACCTAATCAAGGATAAGCAATAGAAAACCAATTTCTATAGGATTATATATAAGCATTTGGCGTTATTTATGAGAATAATAACAATCTAGGGGATTTTTTAGATTATATATCTGATGGTTTAGATATTTTACCACACCGTTCGAGGACAAAATAAAATTTAATGCAAAAATAATAATAATCTACAAATATTAAAATTTAAATGAAAACAAAATCATATTGATCAATATCTAAAATAATTGGCCAAATAATAGAGAAAAGTACGAATACAGAACAAACATTTGGAAGTTATTTATTGATTTCAAAAAAGCGTATGGCAGTACACATCGGGAGAGTCTTTATAATATAATGGATGAATTTGGAATACCAAGGAAATTGATAGGACTAACTAAAATGTGTATGGAGAATACCTAGTATCAAGTAAGAGTAGAGAATTCAATGTCGGAAGCATTTGAAGTAAGGACAGGTCTGAAGCAGAGAGATGCACTGTCCCCTATGTTATTTAATTTAGTGTTAGAAAATATAATTAGAGAAATGCAAAAAGAGTCAACAGGTATAACAATAGGGGAGCGAAAAATTCAGGTACTTAGGTTTGCGGACGATTTAAACATTCTGGGAATTTCATTAAATGACACCAGAAACGCAGCCCAAATCTTGGAACAATTAGCCGGTAAAGTAGGATTAAAAATCAACAACGAAAAAACGAAGATAATGTAATTACTAGAGAATGATGATGATGATGATGATGATGATGATGATAATGAAGATATAACTTTTGAAAAAGTAAATGAGTTACAATATCTAGGAGTTATGCTAAGTGTGAAGAACGATTGGTCAAGTACGTTTAGTATTGGCGGAAATGGCAGCATTCGCCATAAGTAAATTTTTGAAATTAAAATGCTTTTTAAAGAAAACAAAGACAAGATTGTATGCAGCGATAATAAGACCCACATTGACTTATATATGCGAAACCTGGACGACCATTATACTCTATTCAGAATAAACTTGCCCACTTTTACGCATGCAACTGAACCGCCGGCAGTCGTCCTACCCCCCGTCGAGAGTCAGGTGCACTGTGATTGGTCGTTAATTGTCGGCCGCTACCGTAACGCGTCGCTATTGATAGCCGCCGCCGTGTATACAGATGATCATAATAATTATGTGTATAATAACAATAAGTATTAAAGTAATAATCTATATACTATTATTTTATTATTGTTCACTACTACGTATACACCTGCGGTGCGTCTACGGCGGCAACACGCCTAACATCAGCGCTCACCGTGGCAACAAACATGCGCGAACCAGACGAGTTTTCGTCGGTCGAGTGGGCAAGGTTTTTCTGAATAGAGTATTGCAATACTATAAGAAAACTAAGAACGATTGGAATAAAATATGGAGAAGAATCTGCGGTCCTACATATATGATAACACAGCAGGTGCGTGGAGAAGAAAATTTAATCGGGAACTACAAGAAAAGTTGGGGATGGCACCAGTTAGTAGTTATATAAGTGGCTAGCAAATACATTGGCTTGGACACGTAATGCGCAGAAGTGAAGAGGAGGTAGTTAGAGCGGTACTAGGATGGAAACCTAAGGGGAAGAAATCTCGCGGGCTACCTAAAAAGAGATGGTTGGACACAGTGGAAGAAGATCTCAAGAAAATAGGAGTACAAGAGTGGAGGACGATAATTCATAATAGGGAAGAGTGGAGGAAGATCGTGGTGACGGCGAAAACTCTTAAAGAGTAATGAATGCCAGCAGCAGAAGAAGAAGAAGAAGAATCCAATTATACCATAATAATTTTATCTAGTGACGGAACAATGTTTTAGATATTGGGATTAACCACGAATAAAATATTTTAATTAATAATATTAAAATATTTTGGTCGAAACACAGCGTTTATCATTTTAATTTCTATATACATTGGAAAATAAGTATATAAAAAATATATATTTTACATTTCTTAAACAAAGCAATATTTTTATAAAAATATAAAAACTTAAAAATTGTTGTTACCTATATACTTTATATTAATATAAATATATAATATTATATTCTTATGCACATGAGAATACTATTATAGGAGATCTGGAGATACCTATTTACTATTAGTTATTATTATACTTATTACATGATTAATATTAATAATTATGCGAATATTATAATACGATGTAATATTATTATTATTTCAGATAATGATACACACGCCCGAGGACTTTCCGGACATTTCGAGCAGTTACAAAATATACAGCGAACTTCAACAATCGTTGAGAATATCGGTGACCGTGAGCCACATAAGAGCTGAAAAATCTCTAGACCGGATAAATGACAAAGATCGAGATTGTTTCTTGTACGATAGAACGTTGGTAAAAAAGAAGAATCTACCCGCATACAAAAGTAATGCCGAAGACAATTGTTACAGCAAGTGCAGACTGATAACCACCTATGAAATGTGCAATTGTATGCCGTATTATTTTGCCGTGAAAGGTAATGGGTAAAAATAATGCTCTAGTTAAACATTTACATTAGGTATATAGTATATTAGTACCTATCTATATTCCATAGTTTTCGGATTGAATATTAAATGAACATCACATAACACATTATGCCGGCTACACACGATCAGTTTTAACTGACACTTTTCACTGAACAGTTTTAACTGTCAGTTAAAACTGACTGTGTGTAAGTTGAAAACTGGCAGTTTTCTCGTTATCAGTTAAAACTGATTGAAATATGTTTTCACATATTTTTTAACTGAAATGACAGAACTGTTCAGTTAAAACTGTGCATAAACTGTGCGTGTGTAGGTCAATCATCAGTTATCAGTTATTATTATTAATGTTTTAAACTAAATATAAATGACAAAAAAAATGTCGCAAAAACAGTGGTTAACTGAATTCATAGAATTATACAAAAATGAGCCTTGTTTGTGGCAAAATAAAAGTAAAGTATATCATGATCGGGATTTGAAATTATCATCATATAAAATTCTTCTAGAAAAATTTAAAGAAGTGGACTCCAAGGCAACTATAGATACAGTGAAAAGTAAAATTAATACTATTCGTTGCACATTCAAAAAAGAACTTTGCAAAGTAAAAACTTCACAAAAATCTGGATCTGGTGCTGATGAAATTTACATACCAAAATTATGGTACTATGATTCATTACAATTTCTTAAAGACCAGGAAGTAAACTAACTCTTTACGTTTATTTTGTTTTTTTTTATTTTTCAAAATTAATAATAGTGCAAATACGGCAATAGCATCATCAGATGACATCTTGAAATCACAAATACACAACACAAACTAATGAAAAAATGATGTTTATTTTCAGTTAAAAATGAACGTGTGGGGTGTCAGTTCTAATTGACAGTTTTTACTGAACAGTTTCAACTGTCAGTTAAAACTGATCGTGTGTAGCCGGCATTAGAAGTATAATTTTTTTTTAAATATCAATTTAATAAATTATTAGTTACCCATCTATAATATAAAAATGAATCGCAAAATGTGTTGGTAAGCGCATAAC
>JAIUCT010000012.1:11623642-11684515 GCA_021307375.1 Tetraneura akinire | reverse complement strand
GTTATGCGCTTACCAACACATTTTGCGATTCATTTTTATATTATAGATATAGGCATAACTCATATACAAATAAAAAATATTTCACAAAAATTATGACAATAAAAGTACGGATAATATTATCGAAAACATTACATTTTCCAATAATTGTATTTTTCCATATTAATATATTGCGTGTAAAGTCTGATTTACACGATACCAGTCGCCAGTTCGCCACTAAATACAGTACAGTGCACTGAGAAGGTTAATCCTCCACTAAATAATTATATTTGAAGTTAGTACCTACCTACTTCTATACTTATTATAGTTCTTATTATACTTCTATTAAAAATCCGTTGTTAACTACCTAGTTAATAATCTTAAAAATTAATCAAGTACCTACATGTACAACTATATAGTACCTACTATATAATATACCCATATTATACGTTATTACCCGAGCCAAAATAATAAATTATATTTTTTTTTTTTTTATAGAAAATATACGGCAGTGCGGAATTGAAGACATGCAATGTCTGGGTAAAATGAACGGTAAATATGAATTAATAATTAATTTGAATAATTTCGAGTTCAACATATATTATTAAAATTATATTGTTAAAAATAACTATACTTATGGTATACAATGCCTATTACGTATTTTATCATAATATTTTATCTTATATAGTATTATATAGAATTCTTTTTAAATGACCGATTTTGCATTTTTGATTGTCAACCTATATATACATAATACATACTACCTAATTTAAAAAAGAGCTGATACTGTTGTGAAAGTGATACATGATACATGCGTAAAGAGGATAGTGTTAAATTTTGATTAAAATTTGAATGCAATGATAAATCACTACATTCGACAAACAATTCTGATCGACGTGTTCGACGGACAAAATATTATTAAATTGATTTTATATATTAGTTAATAAATGAATTATTAGTCATTTAGTCAGTGAATCTTTGTGTTTATTAATTAATAATGTTTCTAACAATGTTAAAAAATAAGTGAGTTTACTTTAGTCAAGTTTTCAGACCTTAAAATCCAAAATTGCCAATTATATCAAACATTATAAAAACAAGAATTTTAAGAAATATTCAAATTTCTATATTTTGTAGAAAAATTAACTTAGCCGTTTTAAAATTTTATCACATATAAACTCGTAATATAATGTTTAAGTTCCTAAGTTCAATATCGTCTAAGTTATCGTGAATATTAAAATCGATTTCGCCAAAATTTCAATTTTCTGGAAAAATGATGTTCTTTTATCATTTTTTTTTTTTTTTTTTTTTTTTAGTTTTTCTTTCCCCATAGGTTCCCAAAAGTATTTTGAGAAATTCGAAAAATGACCTAACTAAAGTACCTACCAACTATATCCACTTTTGAGATTTATGCTATTCGTGAAAATCTTATAGCATTATTTATTTATTTCGGTTCGAAAAATTGATTACATACCTAGTACCTACATTCTACATAAAAAAAGACGCATGTCATTGTAAAACCAATGCATTTTTCGCTTCGCTCAGAATTTAAAATAGGTATAATATATGAATTTGAATATTTATTAATATCTTTTAAGAACAAATTATTTATCTTTTTTTATCATCAATCATTTTTACGTTCTGTCTCTTGGATAACAGTTTTCATTACCTATTTTATACTTTTATAGTTCTTCAACGAAACGTCCAAGCCCCTGAAGATGTTCCTGGATTTCCCAATTGGAGTGTACCAGCTTTTATGAACTGTAATTGTCCACATCCGTGTTCGTTCATTGGATACACCACAGAACTCCGAAACTATGAAAAGTATAATACCTATATCATACATTTATACCCATTGATAATAATATATTATTCGTACTTATGAATCAATGCAAAATTCCGTTTTACTACCTATTGCAAGTTATAACAATGACCGCGCTTTAAAATAATAAATCAACCATATAACTGCACCAGTGCTTGACTTGGGGGGGCTGGGGGGGGGGAGCAGTGGAACGGAGTACCACTACTCTTTCGAAAGGTACCCCTACTAATTCTTAAATTCCATATTATATAGGTAGTATTATACAATACATTAAATCATTTTGGTGGGAATTTTTTTGAAAGTCAGATAGCCTCTCTACTTCTTATTTTAAAAATTCAAGCAATGACACATACGTATTAATTATATTATTATTATAATATATTATATTAATTAAATTATTAGGTACGCGAACCCAAACGTAGAACTTTTAACCCTTAACTACAAGCGCCATTTATTTTTTATTAATTGCACGCGCGGTGTATTTAATACACCAATAGTGTTACATAAAAAAAAAAAAAATACAATTTCTACTATTTCATTTTATGATTTAATTATCGGTACATAATATTAACAAACTAGTACCTACAATTTAATATACATCAATGTCAAATGTATGTCAATACCTGGTATATTAATTTTTTTTTAAATTTTATTTGTGCCTACCTACCTATTCACTTTCCTAATCTATTATACATTTTTCACATTTTATTGAAGTTTTTACATGCTCCATACATTGTTGTTACTAGGTACTATAAACATCATATGACTACTAAAATGTGTTTCTAACAATGTTATATACGATAAGGAAAGGTTAGATTATGAAAATACCTGTAATTAATCAATATACTAAAATAGAACAAGACAAATAAAACGTTGGTGTAGTTAAGGGTTAATATTATTATCTAGAGTCGTCTCACAAAAATGAAAAATAAACTCCTGGGGCTTACATATTATAATGGTACGCGAGTATCATATCTATATAATACCTACATTACTATTAGCATTAGGTATACCAATATTTCAATGTATCTTACTTTTTATATATTATTATTATAATTATATTAAAACAAGATACCTACCTACTTAAAATCCAAAATAGCTATTACAAAAATAATTAATTGGCGCAAAAATACATTTTTTTTTTTTTTTTTTACTTTCTCTCAACTTATTAATTTTTAGCAACGTTTTTGTATATGGTTTGGATCATAATAATATCTTATCATAAAATTATACTTTTAAGTTTTGAGAAAATTTAAAAATTCGATCCCACCCCTTCTTGGATAGCCAATTTAATAGATCCATTATTGTTGCGAGTTAGGTATCTACTTTAATTTAATAATATTACCTATCATGTCGCATAATTTGATAAAAATATTATAATTTACCTTGTTGTATTTTTCCTGTAGGGATTTCATCGATAATTTGGAATTTCCTGATTCTTACATACACGTTGACATATACTACAAGGATAGATTCGCTATCAGTTACCAACGGTCTACAAAATACACCTCACAAGATTTACTGGGTAAGTAAACGGTAAGCGGTAAGCACGGAGATGGAATTAACTTTTACTCTCCGAGAATAAAATAAAAAAGCAAAAATACACGCGGGTATACAAAAACGTTATATAGGTAGTTATAAAAAAATATATTATATATTAGTAACCGTTCAAACACCGTATAAGTTTTTCTGGTATTATTATGCTACCTATTATTAATTAATTTACACTAATTATTATAGAAATATTTTATATTCGTAACTACTTATATTATTATAACATTTATAACGAAGGACAAACGAAAACAAACATTATCTTTGCTACAATAGCGAATAAAAACGATACACGTGGTGCATCAAATATTATTGTAGGTAACTGTTGAACAAAGCACAAGATGAGCGTTTCCAATTCACAATTTCACAAACACAAACGTTATATAAAAAAAAAAAAAAAATAAAAAAAAATAATAAAATGATAATAATATAAATAAATAAGAATAATTGATTTTAATTGGAATATAATATAAGAAATGAACCTTAATGATTGTACCTACCTAATATTACATCATCATCAAACAACAAAAATAGCTATTAAAAAGTATTTAATAATTACACAGTTATGAGTTATAATAGGTAGGTTATTATACAAGCTATGATAATTTCACACCTCTCAATTTTATCTAAATGAATTAAAAACTTTAAATACCATACAATTAATAATACAATAACAAAATTCAAAATTCTTCGATAATTAATATTATCATAAATACAATAATTTAATGTTTATAATCCTTTAAAATTACATTTTCTTTTCAATAGATTAATAGGGACTGGGCTCCAATTTAATTATTTCATGGGGGGGCTTTGGCTCCGCAGCACCAGTGTACTTGGCGCTTATGAATTAAATAATTACAACTTTTTTAACGAAATCAAAATATTCAAATTCTGTACAATGCTTTTTGTGATATATTTAAATATAATACTTAATAAATAGGTATATATATTTATTTCATAGTCATAAAAAATTAATTTTACCAAATATATGTAATATTTTCAATTATATTATTTTTTTGCCAAAATAATATAATTTCAAGAAATTTCATAAATCTCATTTTGGTAGACAATATTATTCAATACCTACATTTAAGGTTTTATGTATTTTTATGATCAGTATAATTGATTTTGAATAAAATAAAAATAAAATAAAAATTTTTATTTCTTTAAAAAATATTCAACCCTTTTGGGGCACGTGAAGGGGATGAACAATATTGGTCAAAATTAATCTTTTCCAATATTTTAATGTTATGAAGGAAATGGGCTGGTGAGAAATCAAATATTCAAACATATTTTTTTGCCACCTATAACTAAGCACCACCCTAATAGTTATATTTCATATTCATATTATTATACTTTATACTTTTATTACACCTATATACACTTTAATAATTATAGATATCCCTATTATGAAAAACCTATTTACAATATTTCACAAAAATCACAATAACACAAATATCAAATAGGTACAACAAATTTCACTTTTTCATCCATTAGACATTTTTTTCGCTTAACCCAGGTTGAGAAAATGCTCGTTTAAACAATTAATATTAGTTTATTAAATGTATAATATATTGATATAAGTCGTGCATTGGACTACTAATTAATATGTGGGTCATGTATTGTATCATGGTTATATTATACTTATTACCCTAATACCACATTACGAGTATTATTTCTTAATATTTACTAGTATTATTAATATTGTACAATAATTATAAAATTATTAAATAAAATCTTATATTACCAATTATCAAAAAACTGATATTTTTGATAAATTTTCATTTGTAAATACAAAGTATGGTAAATAACTAAAATAATTTGTTATTGGCTTTTTATCTGATTTTTATAACTTTTTGTACGTGTAAATGTGTAAAAGACATAAATCTAATCTAAGTGATAGTACACAGCCAGGGGTCTTCAACCTTTTTATGTAGAGGGCCATATTATGTTATTTTTTAAAAATCTTGCCGGCCGCATTCGTAGTAAAAACGGGTATTTTATACAGAAATTCAGTTTCATTATAACAATTTTAATGATTAGGTACATTTTAAATTACAAATTATTATTAAAACATATATAAACATTTTTTTTAATTACAAAATTTTTATTTTATTAAAATAGCAAAATATTTACGATAGCGATAGCTTAAAGCTTAAGAATTATAATTGTATCAAAATAGAAAATATACATACTAAATTTCAAAAAAGATCGCAGGCCGCATATAATGACAGAAGGGCCTCAAGGATAACAAATTTAAAAATAACTGATTTACAAATTATTCAAATCTTATTATTTATAATTTTTTTTTTTTTTTTTTTAATTATACGACAATCCACATTCTATCCTATGGTGTATGGTGTATCTTGTATTATATTTTTATAATTTCATTTTTAAATTTTGTCGTATAATTAAAAAAAAAAAAAAAAAAACTATAAATAATAAAATTTAAAAATGAAATTATAAAAATATAATACAAGATACACCATAGGATAGAATGTGGATCCATCATAATATTAAATATATAGGTACTAATAATTATTATTATTTTCATATGTTACAGTGACATTTGGAGGTATGGCAAGTTTATTCCTTGGTTGTAGTTTGGTCAGTCTAGTGGAAATTATTTATATTATCTACAAATCATTACTTATGTTGAAACATAAATACACCAAAGTCAATACTGTCACAATTCAAGAACAAACCGTTTTTTATCACAGAAAAATTTCATGCAAATTTTCCAAACCAATGTACACTGCACCTAGCAATAAATTAGCAGCTGGAAATCATGAAGTTAGATATTAAATATAAGGATTTTTGTAAATTATCCATTAACTACAATAAAATACAATATAGTATTTAAAAGAATAAATTTTAAGTATACATATCATAATAATACTGATTATTTATATTTTAAAATAGAAATTAATGGTTAACATGTAAATAAAATGATTATCAATTATTTTAAAATAAAATATTACACTGATATTCATCATATGATAAATTTAGCATTGCAGTAATAATAAAAAAAAAAAAAAATTAAATAAAAATTAAATTTAACATAGGTGAATAAAAAATTCAATTGTCTGAATTATCTTCTCTGTAATTGGAATCATTAAACAACACTTTTTCAAGTACTGAAATGAAAAATATATTATTTAATAGTATAATAAATATATCCAACATAAAAATAATTACAATAATATTGTATTAGGAATGTTATTATTTTTTAAAACTATTATTCATTATTTTAATGATCTAATGATATACGTATATTTTATAACTTTTATTAATTTCCAATTATAGAATCTTATAAATAATGCTTATTATTTCAAATGAGAAGGTCAACAATTTTTACTAAAATAAAATATTCAAAACTAACTTTAAAAATGTAAAATAATAAAAATACAGTTTAAATCTCATTATTTAACAAAACAAAGTATAATTATAAAATTGTAATGAATAAAATAAATATTTAATTATGGTTTACACAATTTAACTTAATTTATATTTCCAACATTTTCTCTATCAATATAATAAATTATTAAATATATAAAATGTGAATTATAACAGAATTTGGCGATTATTCAAGTTCAATTCTTTTAAATATATTTAAATTAATTTTATGTGTATTACTATATAAATCAACATGAATTTATATATTCCGATTAATACTTACTTTTAAAAATACCATCAACACAGTTAATATTAGTTGCAGATACAGACATTCCCCAAGATTTCATTGGAACATGGTAATCATCATCATTTATTTCCATTCTTCCAATACCTCTTGTTATTTCAATATCATTATATTCAGGTAACTCATTTCTGCAAAAAAAATTGAATTCAAACTTTTAATATATTTTATAACCAAAACAAGATATGATGTAGTTAAAATATTTACTTTATTCTTTTCATGAGCTTAATGCCACGGTCTTTGGCTTTATATGATATCTGAACCATATCTAATGTATCTTTATCGTCATATGAAGCATCAGGCTAAAAATCAAAAACTCTTTGGTTAGTAAATATAATATTAACTATTTTTAGTTACTATTTACCATTGGACTAACATCAAGGGATGAACTTGTTGAACTATTAAATGCAGACATTGATTTATGCAAAAACGTAGGAGATCCATTATGTGTTGATATCTATAATGATATAATAATTTTTTTATTTGTAATAAAACTGTTACTTACAAATATGAACTAACCAAAGTAGGTTTCATAGATAGAGATGAGTTTGTTGATAATGATAGATTATCATTTGTGGATAGAGGAGGTGAGTGATCTCTTGATGTCTAAATAAAAAATATTGATATAAATTAATAATAAAATATTTTAAATTTTTAAATATTACTCACTGCAGGTGGTTGTGGTAATTTATGCCAATTTTCAATAGATTGATAGTAATGAAAACTCTTTTGTTCCCATGCATCACTATCATCATCATCATCATCGTCATCATGAGATAAAACATTCCGACCATGAAAAGAAGCAGATCTTAATACTGGATTACCGGAATTTTCATTCTTTTTTCTAAATTAAGTTAATATAAAAACTTTATTATAAAATTCATAAAATCAAAACCAATTCAAACTACAAACTCTTTATAGTATGATGGTTGTTTTTGTTGATCTTTCTTTTTCCCTTGTGCAGCTGCTTTCATTGGATCATAATTTTTACGTCGTTTCCAATTTTCTAATTCTGTTTCTTTGTTTGGAATTTGAACTTTGTTACACAATATACTTGAATTCCATTTTTTTTTTGATGATAAACTTTTACGAGTAGATAACAATGGCGACTGAAATAATTAGATTTTAAATAAAATTATTAAATATTTATATTAATAAATAGACATACTGAATTAGGTTGAGGCACTCGGGATGTTCTTAAACTGTAACGGCCACAGTCTACTCTAGATAGCGAAGAACTCAAATTTTGGTTTGTTGGTTTATATAAGTTTGATTTATCATTGGCAGTCTTTGTATCTACAGTTTTTTTATTTGAATCTTGTAATTTTGTAAATCTATCACGGCGCAAGCTAAAATAATTTAATAATTTAGTAAATTTATATTAATTTAAAAAGATAATTATTAACATACTTAAAAGTTCGATTATATTGAATAGCAGAATGACTAGCTTTATCAACTTTAGCCTCCATCTTAGATACACAATTTTCTGCATCTTTTAAAAGTAATCTAGTATCATCATCACAACTTGTACTTTTAAAACTATTCTCCTAATATATAAAATAACATAAATATTAACTTCATTATTAAAAAAAAAAAAATTAAAATTTTAAACTTTTATAGAATATTCCAAATAAGAACAATTCTTAGTGATCTGTTAACAAAATAGTAGTGAATGGTGAATTTACCAGGAAAAAAAAGAATAAATAGTATTCATTATTAGAGATATTATAATTAATATAAATTATTTATATAAGTACATATTGGTTTTGTTGATTAAATTAACTATTATTTGGAATAAAGTATAGTTTATTTATTTTATTCAATTAAAACATACGCTTAAATCTTTAACACTTGAAGCACTGGGCAATGGAATATTTGATTTTCTTGTGTTTCTTTTAAAAACTGGTGAATTTGGTCTAAATTCTAAAATAAGAAATAATATATCTAATATAATATTATGTTCAATATAAATTTTCATTTTGAAAATATTTTACCAGATTTTAATATAGGCAATGCACTTATGTTAGGCGATTTATTTTGATTTAGTTTTGAATGCCATTCACTAACCCAACTAGACCGTAATTTCTAAATATACAAATAAAAAAATTAAATACTAATATAGTTTTGCCAAATTGAATGAAATTAATAAATTACCTTAACCATAGAGTTAGATTTTTTAAAATCATCAATATTATTTTCACAATCCGATGATTTCTCATTAATATTATCATTTCTCTCAATAATGTAAGTGCCTGTACTACCAGTATCACTATTAGAACAATCATCATCTGATTCATTGGTTTCTTGGTAATTTTTATGAACTGGACTAGAATAAGATATTCCATTGTCTAAAAAGTAAAAATAACGTTTATTATTTTATACATTTGTTATCATTCAATATTAATTTGTTTAAATTAGTTTACATTATAAATTGGCAATTCACTCACCTTTAGAATTAGTTGAAGACAAATTATCAGCTTTAGGCTAAAAAAAAAAAATTACACATAAACTATTAATAATGAAAATATTAATAATAATAATAATAAAAATAATAATACAATTAAAAATTAGGTATCTAGTATTTACTTAATTTTTTGGACCATAAAGTCATTTTCCATTACAATACTATCTACTACTTATTTTTTAAATTATTTAATATTATTATGTATATAAATAATTTAAAAATGTAAAAAAAAAAGGCACATATAGGTATAATAATTTAATTACTTATAAGTTATGGGTAATCAACAAAAAAATAAAATTATAAATAATTTTGTTTAAAAAAATGTTTATCCTTATTGAAATATGTATATAAATATATACAGTATAAACTGTAGTTTATATAAAATTATTAAAGTTTAATATATATTTAATTAGATTTTCTGTCAAGATCCTTTTATAGATAGATAACATACTGGACTAAAAATAAAATATAATAATTACTACCATAGTGATGGATAGCATAAGCTACTATTAAACATTATAATAGTTTAATATAATTATTAATTTATAATTGATTACCATTAATGAAGAATAAACACTATTAACAGGTAATGATAGATTACGTTGATGTTTACGAACAAAATTGTCAGTGGTAGTAGATACATCTTTTCCATTTTCAAATGGAGAATCTTTTATTTTTGATCCATTCAGTCTTGATGATTTTTGTTCTCTCCACTTATAATCTGAACTCATTTTGTATTATTCATATATCCTAAAAATAGAAAGATTTTTCTGTAATTAAAAACTTATTATTTATATAGGTACAAAAATTTAAAATAAATAAAATACATTCATTTTACAAAATAATAAATAAAATATTTTTTTATATGAAAAATATTAAAACCAGTTATTTATTAAAAGTTGTGTTATATTTTATGGATTTATTATTGTTGTTATTTGTGTACATAACAATTAAAAACTTTAACCATTAATTTAATTAATTTTTTTTTTAAGCTAGGTTGTAAAATATAACTTACTTTATCTAAAACCATTATTATACAAATAACAAATAATACATAGCAGTGTATAAGACTTACAATTTAAACATAACTATTATTTTATTTTAATAGTTTATATTTTATTAACAATAATCATAGTTAATAGTTTTACTTTTTGCTTTATAAATATTTTACAAATAACTATGCCGTATCTATACACCTACTTATATTTTTTTAATTATTTAATAATACATTCCTGATTACTAAATTTATAAATATACCTATTACATGTTTAATAAAAATGTATTTATTTTAAATTATAGTATCTGAACAATATAGTAATGAAATACTCATTAGACGAACCATCTTGATCATCCTAATAATAAAACTGCCTCATTTAATTAACTAAATTTCATTGTTATTTAGTTATTATTTTTATCCAATGTGTCTTTATACAAAATTAATTAACAAAAAGATCCCTTGTAATATTAAAACATTTCAAATATTTATCCAAATATAACAAATTCATAATAATAAATATGTAATATGATAACCTGTTTTATATAATAATATGTAATTGAAAGAAATTATTAAATTTCTTATTGCACATTAATAAAAAATAATTACATACTTAATAAATTCTATATTTCATATAGGCATACCGAACTAAGTTAAAAGAATATTACAAATACATATCAGAAATAATTATTGTTTTACACACAAAATATAATATGTTTATGTATTCAGATCTTTATCTATGAAATAGGTACCTTAAATTTTATAATTGTTTGAAACTTTTGGATTGTTTATTTTAATACTCAATAAAATTATTATCTAATAAATTTGAAGAATCATCTATTTTTTAAAAGAAAAAAATACCATTTGCATATTCTTTACTCAATAATTATCTTACTTAAATTAAGATGTTAAATTACTTTTGCAACTCAAAAAAATTTGTTTTTACACATAATAGGAAAAATAGAAATAAAAAACCACGCAATACTGCAAAGTTTTATTTATGCAGTCATACATCGTTTCACTTACAATTTAAAATGAGTAATTGTATGTAGGTACTCATTATTGTTATAGAAAACATAATATGAAAAAATAATAATAATAAACAAATAAATAATCTAATTACAGTATTACCCAGGTATATATTTATCCTATTAATAAATACTATTAATTATTTTATTGTTCTAAAAGCTATTATATATTAGATAACAATTCAGTGTTAGTTTCTCCATAGGAATTAGTAATTTATATTAATGACTGTATGTATGTTTAAAGCTAATAATGTGGAAGTGCTATCAGATTAAAAAATGAATAAATTAATTATAAATTCTAGTATAATGGTTTAAATCATGTAATTATCAAGATAATTAAATTATACTATATTATATGAATAATAAATAACAACTGCATTATGCAACTAAAATGTTTGAAATGAGTTATTATTTAGTTACATACAAAAATGGGTTTCATAAATAAAATAAACATAAAGCAAATACCTACCTCATTAGGTACTTATATATAATTAAAATGAAAATTATTTTAGAATAATTAATAGTTGAATAATACAAATTATTTATTGTAGGTATCTACTTGTAGCAAAAATGATTATTGACTAAATAATAATTTTTCTATATAATAAAAATAAATAAATATATTAAATATATATAAATCATATAGGTAATTGTTAAAATTAACATTAAAGAGTTGATTTACACATACCTATATGTAGAAAAACATGGCAAGGGAATATTAAATTAAAAAAAAAAAACTACATAATAACCTATCTAAGTACCTACTATTTATTAAATTAACTATATCATTAAGGATTTTATATTAAATTTATAAACAAATTATTTAGTTAAACTTGCAGTATGAATTTGTTTATCTTCAATCAATTTATAAACATTTCACAATACACGTAATATACCTAACCTAACCTAACCTAATATAATTATTATAATATTTTACATTATATTAAATATTAATAAATTAAAAATAATATGTAGGTTATACCTAATAAGTATTTGTATTATCATTGTTTCTACATTTTTAATGTAATTTTAGAAAACATAAAATATAACTTACATAATTTAGATCAAATAATAAAGAAATCTGTATGAAGAAATAAGAAAAATGAACAAACACAAAAATAATCTTTAATAGATTTAATGCACTTTTATTATGTTTAAACATTAATATTTTAATGGTCTGGTATTCAAATATAATCTATATTAGACTTGATAAATTATAAAATGTGTTTAATAGAGAACACATTTTAATAAATAATTAAAAGTTAGATTAAACAATAATTAATTAGGTAATTGGGGAATTTTGTACCAACTCTATAAATGTGTAGACAAATGATCAGGAACTTACTTATGTATGCATAAAACCATAAAAATATCTACCTACCTAGACATTTAGATTAAATGAACCATGCAGCACCTGGGCGAATATAAACTTTTGATCGTGAAATATTAATACATTTTTTTTTTTCAATCAAACTTGAGAAAACAGAATATCTACGAGTCAGTGTGTTAAAATAATATATGTTAACTTAAAACCTTAGTCTTGGCTCTAACACAAAATATTATATTATTACTTATTCTAGTATCAAGTCTGGCCAAACATCAATGCAGGTCAAGTCCAATAGTGTTTAACAATGTTTTTATTATAAATAATCAACACATTTTTTTTTGGTTTACATAAACGCGGTATTGGCGCGTAAATTTGTTTGTGGGTGTACAATATCTTATCTGTGCACGAACAACGAAAAATGTGTAGTGGTCCAAGAGAGGGCCACAGTGTACAAAAATAACCACACACAAGAGCGCGGGCATATGCAAATCTGCAACAACGAATTATTGTCCAGATATTTTTCTCGTATAATCGGCCCGTTGTATTATACCTAATAATAATTTATAATAATATCGTCAAACGAATACGAAACTACTCACCGGACTCCGTTGGCCGAGGATGACGGAAGTTGGTTTCTGCGCAGTCTTTGATCGGCAACCACGAAAATGCCACCATGTGACGGATTGCAAACGTATTTCATATAATATAAAAATAATAAAATATAAAAACCACTTACGACAAATCGCTGCTACGAACACTACGAACACTACGAACCGTCGCGGTGAAAATGACTGGATAATCAGTCGTCAACGATGGATCGTTGTTGATGTCGTCATTGTCGGTTATCAACAGAATAATCACAAGCAACTCATTCCGATAACAAATAATCTTTAACTGTGGATAATTCTCTCAGAAATTGATAACCGCGTGTTATCATCAATCGGGCGTAATAAGAATAACAAATATTTAATTATTTATTCTGTGCAATTGTAGTCCCCTACTCCCTAGTCCCGACATTACTCATTACTTCTAGTTTTAATTGTTTTATTGCTTTCACTTTGACTTTGTAGTTTTGTATTGCAGATATTCGCATTTGACATGGATATTGTCTGTGCTTTGAAGTTTGAACTCATAAACATCTTATGCTTTTCGTGTCCGGTTGTTTTTGCAGATTATATTCTTTCCATCCAGTAAGCTGCTGCGTTACAGCGTTATTATTCACCTCGTTCTTAGACCATATAAATTTATATGATCTAAGACTTCGTTCACCTTCACCTCACCTTCTTTTCAACACGTTACATGAAAGTTAAGACATTTATATTAAATGTCTATCGTCTTCCACTCACCCACACATTTGTAATCCCCATTTAAACAAATTTTTTTTTGTTCGTTCGCATTCCCCTTTAATTCGGTTAAACTCATAGACTTATAATTCGAGTATTTATATTATGTCTGAACTATCCAAATCTAAATGTTAAATGTCGTTCGACGGATATTCATTGTGTAAAGTTCGAATTTTCATAATGTATTTCAGGTAACATTAATGTCTGTAACTTAATGCCATACTTATTAATGATTTTTTTCTAATTTCTTGTCATTAAAATTCAACACATCCTAATTGACCTAATTTTAAGATACTTGTCACTTTTAAATGTTATTAGTAATATTACTTTAACACATATTAATTGTACGGTTAAACATATTTTAAAATTTTTTTTATCTATTAGTAGTACACAAATTCTAAAAATGTAAATATGAATATAATGAGTGGTGCTGTTGCCACTCTTAATTTTTACTCTGGAAAAACAATAACAGAACTGGTCATTCTTACATAGTAATCAGTCAATATATCTATTTACTTGACTATTTCATTATTCTGCGACTATGATTCTAGGGTTTTCAAACTACTTAGTACAAATGGAAAAGTCGTAGTTTAAATAAAAACATCTATGTATAATTGTTCAGAGATGTAGGAAATGTAATATGATTTATGACTAATAAATGTAAAATACAATATAAAATCTTAATTACCACTAATCTGTTGGACAGGCAGCTTAAATAGTACCCTAGTTAAAAGTTCAAATTGTATTATTCAAAACGTAAAATTTCATTTTCACTAGTAAATAGTTTATGACAGCTAACTATGTATTGTACAAATATCATACGACATTTATAATATTTACATTATTTGTTCTTTATATGAATTAACAAAATTATTTTTTTATTTATATGATCTATGTCCAATCTCTCGAATTAAGTGAAATTTAATATTTTTGAAAGTAAAATATTTATAAACAAAATAATATAATATTTTAATTACAAAATTGTATTTAGACGTACACATAATTTATGAAAAACGATTAACAAAGTATTACAACAAATTTATTCAAATTTTTAATTTTATTTATTATATTCAATATACAAAGTTATTTATTAGAAAATATATTTTTTAATTGAATAATCCTTAAATACATTTTAATCATAAAAAATACTACTATTAAATTATTTGAAATTTATGTATAACATATCTAGCAATGATCATGCATAGGTGTTTCAAAATTTTCAATTAAATTTACAATAATAGTAAAAGTAAATATATATTAATAATTACACAATAATGCAGTATTTATATACTTATTTAATTTTTTATTATATTATCAAAGTACTCTGAAAATTCTTCGTTTTTATTACAAAAATGAATAAAGCTGAAATTAATTGTCTAATATGAAATAATACAATATATTAATTATAGACATTAATTGTTGAAAATGATATCTGGTATTCTAAAAAGTTGATTATTATATTATCAAAGTACTCTGAAAATTCTTCATTTGTATTACAAAAATGAATAAAGCTGAAATTAATTGTCTAATATGAAATAATACAATATATTAATTATAGACATTAATTGTTGAAAATGATATCTGGTATTCTAAAAAGTTGATTATTAAAAATAGATAAATGTATACTTTTATAATTTTGGAAAATGATTAAAATTTGTTTAATTTTTTTTTTGTGTTTATTATGATTGTCTTGAAGAATAATTATTACTGTTATTATATTGGCTATTTTTATAAGAGCGATTTTTATAATTTCCTTGTTGATAATCACCTGTAAATTAAATATATTATTATATAAAATTATTTTAAATTTTAATATAAATACAACAAACCTTCATTTATATACTGAGCTCTATGTTTTGAAGGTCTTCTATTAAAATCATTGGAATGGTTTCTATTAAAATGATTGGAATTAGTGTAATGCTTGTTATTATGTTCAGCAAATTTCTGCCCATAGTTATTTTGATAATATTTCGGGTTGTTGGAAGAAGTATTACCATCATATGAATCATGTTTATTAAAAACTACAGATTTTTGCAATAACTCGTTGATATTATCTGTATATCCTGTTTGACAATATTTATAGTTAACAAATGTATTAAAACAAATTGTTTAGCATGAATATTAAATAGGTATGTCAGCCACTTTATGATACGCATGTGGCTGCGTTACCACCCTTCACATCGTCTACTGCGTAGTTCTCCACTTGTGATTGGCTGTTCATTTATCGAATAGATATCACAAAAATATTATATTATTATATACTTAATTACTTACACAACCATTAAACAAACACAAAGGCATTTTAAATTTGTAAAATTGGCAATTTTGAATAAAAAAAATGAATTATTAAATAAAATAAAAAATTGAAATGAAAAAAAAACATTGTCATTTATTATTTTTAAAATTAAAGTGATTTTTAATGGAATTGTTTTTTTGGCGCCAATGCTAATAACAACCAATGAAATATGGAGAACTACGAGTACACAGAAAGTATCATATATAGTGGGGATGCACAATGATAACCATTTTACGAAAGTTGCTGACATACCTATTTATTTTGTCATGTTGTTTAGTATATTTGTTACTAATATTTAAAATAAAACTAATTATGGCATTTTGTGAACATTATACATACTATTAGAATCTGAACCAAAATTAGTTGAGGTATTATTTTGGGATAATTGTGTAGTTGACTGTTTTTGAATATTTGCTGATTCGACCATTTCAATCCAATTATTTTTTACAGCCCAATTATTTGTACTAATAGTAATTTGTCCTGTTGACCAATTTTCTGTTGGTAAACCTTTCACTGTATTTGTTGTATTATCAGATTTGTTTGTCCAAGAACTTTTGTCAGAAACATTCATTATATCTTGTAAATTATTTATTTTTGTATCCTATGAAGAATATAATTCTTTTAATTATTATTAGAAAAATTATTATTTAGGATAACCTAACCTTATATGAACTGGATTCAATAATTTGAACTTGTGGAGGAGAAGATAATATTTTTAATATTGCGTCATCAGTTGGTCCATTGTTACTATATAGAGATGATGTAAATTTTTGAGTGGGTATTGAATTATTCAAATTGACATTAGTATGTTCATTTTCAAGTTCAGAATCCTGAAATTATGTGTGTATAAGTATTATAATTTTAATCAACATTTATTTATAATTATATTAAAATATGTAAAAATAACCAATTAATATTGTAATAAAATATATTAATATACATACTTGTAAGAAATCAAATGATGTATTAAATACTGTATCTGATGCAATATTATTTTGATGTGGATTTTGTTCAACTGTATTTTCACTGATATTATTATTTGTAAAATATATGGTTTCAATTTTATTAGAAAGAGATTCTATTTTAGGAACATTTGAAACTAGATAAAAAATAAATGGTATTTAAAACAAATAAGTAATAATTAGATTATAATAATCAATAAAACATTTACTTACTTGATGTATTATCTTCTTCATGAAAAGTTGGTTCATTATTATCATTTTTAGATATTTGAATATCAGAACTAATAATATTATCATGTATTGTTTTTTCCTAAATAAATATAATATTTATTTAACAATATTTAATATACGTATTAATAAATATTTTTAAGATATATAGAAAAATGTACTAACTTCTGTATTTAAATTTTGTATTATATAATTAAGATAACCACTTTTTTCAATTTTTGTTAAACATTCCTTTAATTCTGCATAACTTGTTCCATTAACAATGTTAGGTTTTTTATCTATAAGTTTCATATAGTGCTTAGAAATATTTTTGAGTTGATCCTGTAATTTAAAAAAAAAAAGAATTAAAAAAAAGAAAATAATACTTCAAATTAGTGATTATTTCTATTTATCAATGTAAATTTACACAATGTGTATGTATGTATGTATGTCATGTGACATATCAAAACAGATAATAATTAATGAATATGATTACAATATTGAATTTCATAAATGCTAATTTGATCTTCAGTTGTAATGTATTATATTACCATCGTTTTAAGAAACAATAAGAAATTAAGATTTCATTGAATATTATATAATATATTAAAATGTAATACTGTTACAATCATGAAATAATAAATACTTTGATTTTTAAATCAAGCATGTAATATAAATACAATATAATAGTAAATAAATAACTACATAAAACATCAATGTTTATCATCTCAATGTTTAAAAATTCAAAATATTAAATACTGTTTATTTGTTTTCAAATAAAATAATCTAAATTAACCATTTTAAAAATCTAATAAGATGAAAGTAATCACTATTTTTTTAACATTTAACATAATTAAAAATTGTATAAATCACCACAAAAAGAGGCTTTCCTTCTCCAACTATACGTTTTGGTGAAACCATTTTAGAAAAATTTGTCAAATTTAAAAGCTCTTCATCTGTTAGTTTCATTGCGCCATTTTGACCTGTTAATAAATCTTGTTTTACAGTCTCACTTTTAATATTTTCTAGTATATTCTAAAAAAATATAAATAAAAAAATTAATACAAATAAATACATGAGTAAACTTAATTAATTGTAATTAAATTATAAATTAATAAGATAATTATTATTTTTTTTTAAAAAAAAGTTCCTATTTAATTAAATTTGAAAAAGTATGATTACAAATTCCAGGATTAATAAAAAGAAAAGATAGCAATTTGTATACTAAAATTTCTACTATTTATGAATATAAAAATGTATTATAATTTTTATAAAATTTAAAATATTTATTAGAAATATTTTAAAGACAATTTATATATTACATAGAAAATAATAAATAGTAAGTATATTAAAATAAGTTCTAATTCAATTACAAATGTAATGAATTAAAGCATATATATATTATATAATAATATTTTATATTAACTTATAATTAAAAACAAAATTTTTTCTTTGGCCAAAATAAATAACATTACCTAATAATTATCTACAATAATATTAACTTATATTATTTAGATTATTTAAGTTATGTACCTGAAAAATTAAAACTTCTTTGATTTTACTATCAAATGTTACTTGACATTTATCTGCATCTATATTGTTTTTGTTTTTTTTTGTTTTTGTTATAAGTGAATTCAATTGTTTTTTCAGATCTTTTGCAAAATCTAAAGTATGGACGACTTCATTATATTTGGATGCAGCTCGCAATTTATCATCACTTAATAATATGCCTTCTTTCAGTTGTTTATTATACCCATCTAATTTAATCTAAAATAAATAAAATTAATACAACCAATTACTTACTACAAACAATATTTACTAAAAATTTTGGTTCTTATTGCCAAGGTTTTGTACTCTGTTTTGTATATGGGCCTAAGTAAATATAAGCATATAACTATGGGGTGACCTAGTCACTCTACATATTCACTAACCACTCCATTATTTTCATATTTATAGAAAATGAAAGTAGCTATTTATTAAGGGGTTAGATTTTAAATTTATGTATTTGGTACACATTTGGATAGAATAACATTTCATTACAGTATAAAATATTATTACACATAGTTACATTTTTTTTTTTTTACTATGTCATTTCGTAGAATTCACTTTCCAAAATAATCATTTCACCTTAAAATAATTCTTTATTGTTCAATAAAATAAGAAAATCCTCAAGTTGACAATGCCTAATTTTTTTTTTATATAGGTAAGTAAAATTAAGTAACAAAATGTTAAAATGTTTGTAAAATTTAACTTTAACATGGATGTACAAAGTTTAAAAATTGAGCAACTAACCACCCTCAAGATTATTATATGTAACTAGAAAAAATTGATATTTAGTGGTTTTTATATTAAAATTAATTTTCTTTGTTTTACTTAAAGCCAAATGACTAGAGTGATTTTATATTAAATTTTATAATTATACTTTTAATGCAGGTATATCAACAAAATCTCATACAAAAATAATCAGTAATTATATTTTATAATTTATTGTGATTATAAAATATTATAACTGGAAGCAGTATAAGCACTATTACTAATTATATTAATAGTAAATTGTATACATGCCTTCTATTTTTATTTTACATTCTAATAATTATTAAAAAATAAAAATAAATATCTATAGGTATAGGTAATACTATTCTTATAAAATTTAAAAAGGTAAAAAAAGTAAAAAGGGTTACTGAATAATATACCAAAAATAATAGTAACTAATCATTATATAAATTTTCATATAACACTTACAGGTTATCAAAACCATTATTATAAAAATTTTGAAAAAAAAAATTGTGTAATATCAGTTTGGTTAGGTAAGTACTAATATTAAACTGATTTAAATGTTAATTATTAAACACTAAATTTTAAACCTATGTGTATTAAAACTATAAAATATATTATATTAAATTTGTATAAAATAGCCAAATATATCATATATTACAAATACAAAAAAAAAAAATTCATAAGATATGTAACATTTTATGAGTTTTGGTTAAAGCAACTATTTTGATTGGGTTATGGTTAAATACATAAGATTTAGGTAGTCGATTTATATAATATGGATTATACAGGTCATGTTTTTAAAATTTATACTGGTATATATAAAATATATACTTAATAGTTATCAACTGATTAAAAAAAATTAAATTGTCTGGTTTTTGTATAGAATTCTTAACATTGAGGTGTATGGTCTTTCACATTATTCATTTTTACACTAAACATTTTTCTTGAAAATAATTGGTTTATAATAAATTACATATTTATATTTATTTATAAAAAGACATACCAATATGTTATAATCATTATTGTAATTTCACATTTTAAATGCCTAAATGAATTCAATACAAAATTTTGATTAGTAAGACAAATTACAATTTTAATATAAGTTAGTTTTTATTTTAATTATAAGAAAGTTAGGTTAAGGTTTTTTTTTAAAAAAAAAAAAAATCAATATTTGTACTAATCAGGCATAAACGACTTGATTCACTCAAGTAAAATAAATAATTAGATCAACATTTAATTACAGAGTAATATGAAACAATTAAGTAGGTAGATTGTAATTGATACTCTAGAGATTAATATAATAAAAATTGATACGACATCAACGTGCGCGGAGTACTCACCTTGCGTTTTTCCAGATTCCTGATTTTGTGTTCGATTATCAACATGGTTTGTTTCATCGGATCATCGCTCTTTTGTTGATCGCCAGCAGCAGCGACGTTCGAAGTCATCTTGATGTACAGCAAAAAAAATTATCGTTATTGATATTAGGTATCTATTCGTTGCAAGTCAAAAAATATTCAATATCGTAAACGATTGACGTGGACACAATCTCTCGATATGTGAATTTTGATTCTGAATGTGTTGTAATCGGTAATAATATGTTTCGTTTCGACAGACTGTGACAATAAAATATTGCCAAACGGGTACAACATACAACACCGTTGTAAAATTTTCTCTCGAAAATTGATTTTGGTAATACCTAAATTGGTATATGGTATATCTAAATTATTTTATCCGACTTTTACACGGATGGGTTCAGGGTAATATGTTTAACATCTATGGACTATGGCTCGGTCCTCAAGGAGCGTCCAAAAAATTGACATAATCCATGGACTATGGTCAAAAACAATGATGAACCGTGTACGCACTGCGCATGCGTAAACACTTTTATCAGTTATCAATATTAATTGCTAAAGGGTATAATTGGGTGTGTAGCATAGAGACATTTTAGACTTATAACAAATACTATAATCGTTTATTTTATAGTATTTGCTTATAATTTAATTTTGGGATTTCAGAAATTTGGAAAAAATTTTACTGACAGTATATAATATATTAATATTATAATATATTACAGAATATTATTAATTATTATAATATTCTGTAAAATAATAATATTATATATAATATAATAATTAATAATTATAATTTATAATCCAAAAGACGAAATGCAGGTATTTGAAAAAAATGTTTTCAAATGTTGGAATCGAACATTTTACGCCGTATCGGATTTGGGATTACCGTCATTATAACGACAGATAAGGTGTATCCGCCGAAAATTCCAGAATGTTCGATATCCGCTAAAACATAATTAATTGTATGATTTTTGAAATATAATACAGTACGTTGTACGTCGCCCGCAGCTCGCACTAGTATGGTGAGTGGTGACGATCGCGCTATCTGTATAATACGTATAATATTTTATATTATAATAATTTGTTTTTACATAGTTGGGTCTTGGGTACCTATATTTAAAATAAAATTCAGTCAATAAACAAAAAAATAAATTTATTTGTTATTAAAAAGAAACATTAAATTAAAAACATACCCACATAGGTAGGTACGTTAAATTACACACGGCTTTCTTGAGACATTGACAAAGACCATTAGACCAATGAAATAGTTATAAATTTATAATTTATTACCTATAATTATTATAAGTAATAATGTAATATTACCTATATTATTGTAAGTACTAAGTAGGTACATTTAATATTTATGTCCCCATAACTATAGAAGGAATGCATTTTTTGACTATACCAGTCTCGTATGCAAGGGAGAGGTTTAAACCCCCATCGTTTTTTGTTTTTGTACATCTTAATAATTCATATATTATAAATTATAAAATACATTATAATATTATGAGACGTAATCATAAATAATAGTGAATTTTAAACTGATATCTATATAGGTTAAACTAAACATAAAGAAGAAACCCACATAATAAAATTAAAGATAATGATGCAGATACCTTTAAATTGTAGTTTAAAATTTCAAACAATTATATTTAATTATAGTAATAAACTATAATAATATAATATCCATTAACATTATTTATCGTCGTCTCGCACAAAATTATTTGCACTAAAATCGATATTAAGGTTTGTAGATTTATTGTTTATTTATTTATTATTCTGTATCGATCCTTTGAAACGAATGTGTTACATTTACATTTTATAAAATAATATCAAATTATCGTAATTATTTATAAATTTATTTCATTATATCATATTTGTACAAATCTATAAAATTATTATTTATTAGTACCTACCTATATTACAAAAATAAAAAATAAAAACAAATACTTAAAGGAAATATTCAATAAAATATTTAAGAACCCCGCATAAAGAAATCCTGCGCGCGGGCCTCCACTATACGGGTACGGGTTATCATTAAAAATTTAATTAATCATTGACCTTATATTCTTATAATATAAAGTTTATGAATTTATGATTAAAATAGCTAAATAATATTATACTTAGTGGCGTATCTAGAGGTATAATTTGGAGATGACCTGAGTTCCTGACAATATTCTGAGTTCTTACTTCTATACGTATTATATTATTATGTATATTTATTATATTATAGACTCGTGTTAGAATTCATTGTTCCTCACTAATAGGTTGTAATCGCTTGAGAATTTAGCGGAGTTTTTAATTATTATTTATTAACTATTTGAAAAAAAAAATCAATTTATAATTATACTATTTTAACAGTGTTCAAAATTTTTTTAAAAAAAGGGTTTCTTTAATGTAGTGTGTTATAATTAGTAATCCTAAATATCGATATTTATGTAACTATATCAATTATGTATTATAATCGATATTATTATATTTTAGTCAACTATAATATTCGATATTTAGTATTTCCAAATTACAAATATTCTAAATGTATAACCTATGTACAAGGAAATGTTAACTAATGTACTTTTAGCATCAATTAAAAATAAATCTCCAGTAAAACCAGAGACTATTATAATTTAGTTTAAAGTTAGTGTAATGAATGCTTATCATAGGGTTCAACATTAGAGTGTGCCACCAATAAGTTAAGTTTTCCATATCTTTAGAAATATATAAATAATACAAATAATATACAATTTTAAAACAATAATCTGATAGTATATTAAGTAATTAAATCATTATTATATTTATCATTATAAAAAATGAAGGAGATTTGAGACATTATTTTGTATATATAAATTTAATATTTTCTATAATAAATATCAAATTTTTGATAATTTTAGATTCTGAGCGATGCAAAGAATGTATTGGTTTTACAATGATGTGTGATTTTTTTTTTTTTTTATTCTGTAAACATTTTTACCACCCGAATGGTGGTAAAAATACGAAATGCTCCGATTTTCACGAACAGCATATGTTTCCAGTTGGAAAGTGGATCTAGTTGGTACTTTATTTAGATCATTTTTCGAATTTCTGGACCCTAAGCGGTAAAAAAAACTACGAAAAAACGGCATTTCTCACGAAAACTGAAATTTCCTACTAGCTGTGTTAATACCATTTTTGTTTTTTAGAATTAATGGAAAAATATTTTGATATTACTTCCAATTCTATATAATTAAAAAGTATTTTCAATAAGTTATTATTTTTCTTTTCTAATTTTTACAAAAGAGCAGGAATTAAAATGATAAATGTATATAATATAAAAATAACGAAAATTTAATTACATTCATTATTTATTGAAATTATTTGTTTATTTGACATTATTTGTTTCGTAGATAACATAATATATTTTTTTTTACATGAAAAAAAAAATATTTAATTTTAAACATTAATACAGTTTATAAATTATTAACTTATATAAATAAAAATATGATAAATTATATCATCTATTTCTTCAAATAAACGATTAAAACACTATCATATTCATATTTTGAAATAGGTTATAAATTATAATATATACAAAAATTTATTTTTTACAACCTGGTTCCATTTTTAATAATCCTTCTATATTTTCCTTAAGACAAAGTAATTCTTTCTTAGTTTGATCATTAAAAATGATACATCCAGTGGTGTTCCCATAGGGTACACTACATATACACAGTATACTCTCAAGCGATTTTTAAAAAAAAAAAACATGGGTATACTGCATATATTCTCAATGAATTCAGATAGAAAGAAGAAATATATATATTTGTTAGGTGATTAACTTATGGGATTGTCGGAAATGCCGGTTGTTATGGAATATTCTTGATTCTTGAACAATATAATTTGGTAATATAATAATGTATAATTTTCTGTAAAATCCCTGCAGTACATTACAATTACATCTTAAAACGTAATATTTTTAAATTTACCTATTATTTTATAATTTATGGTGTTGTTATTCAACTAATTGTATTATATTTGATATTACTAATACTATTACTTATTAGTTATTATAGTTGACAATACCGATAATAATGACGTATGCTAGTTTTTTCACAATTTTTTGTGAATATATTTAAATTATTTTTTTAATTTTATATAGAAATAAAAGTAATTAATATAATATGATTAATTAATATTAAGTTAGTTATCATTAACACTTTCCTTTATTTTAAAATGCAAAAATTGAACAAATTAGAATTCGGATGTTTTTTTAGTTTAGTATACTCTCAAAAAAATTGATGGGAACATCACTGGATACATCCATTGCAGCGCCAGCTCTGGGTAAAATGGAAAGTACATAATATGTATAATATGTGTGAGATGGATAATTAAAAAAAAAAAAAATGTTTTTATAATGTACCTCTTATATTAATTTGTTTTTATCTATTCTTGTTATGTTACCTAGTTGTTTTCATGATGATTTTATTTTATTTTATATTAAATAAAGTAGGTACCTATAGTGCTTAGAATCTATTGATAAAAAATTACTAAGTATTAATAAAATTAATATTTACTACTTATTCCTAATATATTAAAGTTTCAAGTATTATTATTTAGGTACTAGTTAAGGTAGGAATATTGTTGAAACTTGCCCAGGTTTCCCCCCTAGGCCCCTAATATTAAAACAGATTTTCACTAATTATAATGCATTATACTATACATATATTATAGGAAGTATGTATTAGTTATATGATTCAGATTTCAAACGCATATAAGTATTCATTTTATAGACTGTCTTATTTATTTTTGTGTATATTTTTTGACATCCAATTTTAGTAACTACCTACTACCTAGTCAAGTATTGCGAAATATTTATACATATTACATAGAATTTTCTGAACTTTAAAAAAAAAAAAACTCAAAAATAAATATATTGTTTTAAATTCTAAAATATTGTTAAATACGAGTATGTGAAATACGAGTACCTGTGTGAATAGGTAGGTACTGAATAAAAATTTCAAGTCGAAAAGATGTTCTAATAACTATTGACAAGTGAAAAAGATTGATGTATAAAATAGATTAGGTACCTACTTACCTATAATATATAGAATAACTATATACCTAAAAAACATGTACCTAAGTATAATAATATGTTAAATTGTTAATAATATAATATGTTGTTATTATAATAATAATATATAATATGTTAATAATATATTTTTTAATCCATAGTCTGGAGGCTGGACGTTTGAAATCTAAGATGAATACAAAATCATTTCATTGAGTTAGCCCTTAGAATATTCATCAAGTTAATTAATTAAATATTTAACTCAACTCAGATTAACATTTAACATTATAATATTTCAAGGGTTAATAAAATTGGACATTAAATGGTTATTATACGTAATTGGTTTAAAAACTAATAAATAGCAATTTAAAATTTAATATAGATATAAATTTAATATAATATATTAATTAAACTATAATAAATTAGCCTTTTCTATGATGAAAAATAAATTAAATAAATATAAAAAATATGTATATAGTTATGTATAATTTTACCTATAACTAAATATTTTCATACATTATTAGATATTAAAAATTAATATAAATATACTCGTATTTTTATATATCTATGTCGGATAATATAAATTAAATATTATTAAATGATCACTTTTTGTTGTTTCCAGAATTCTTCTCTTCCATTCAAAAAGTTAATGCCGTCTTTTGCTTCAGACAGAATGTAGTTATCGTTTTCTTGTATGGCACTTACGATGTCTGTAAAGTAAAAAACAAATCACATGACAATAAACTTTGACTGCTTGTATAATATGAAACAGTTTAAGATGGTATAGAAAAAAGTCTACAGAGTGAATGAAAATGTCGTCTGAAAAATGTAATAGCGTAGAACAAATAGGAAATAGCCGACATTTATAACAGTATTTTAACCGTTGCCGAGTACGTTATTTTTTATTAATAATTAAAATCATTAATTAATGTCAACTTGATAATATGTTAAGGATGTTATTTCCTTAAGAATTAACTAAATTATAATTTAATTTAAATTTCCATTGAAGAAGATTATTTTTATTAAAGTATAAAATTGCATCAATGCCACCGGAAAATGGAAATTTGTCAAATGGAAACAATTATTTGTCTGTAATGAATCACATAATTTGAAAAAAAAAATTGAGGATAAAATCGGGAATTAATTTATAATAATTACTAAAATCTACCTAGTGCCTTGATATAATAAGAATAAAATTACAAATTAAAAATTTTTTTGCCTTTTTGCACCGAGTCGTTATAACTTATAAGTTATAAGTTATTAAGTTACACATATTATTCGAATAATAAAGACCGACACGTAAATAAATTCTGTCCGGCAACTCTATTTTGAATTGTTTTAAAAACATTTCAAAATGTAATAAAAAAAATCTAGTGATTATTTAAAAATAATATATAAATATATATGATCAATATATAAATTTAATAATTTATTATATGTTTTGATCACCAAAATACAATCTTATTAATACGAGATAAAAAATTGTGGATAAAACATATTTGTGTTTATAATATAATTATATTATTAATAAAACATAATTGAAATAATAATTAACCGATACACGTGTATATTGAATTAATGAGTAATGAGTACCTATTAAAATATTAAAATGATGCAAAACAATATTTATGAAGAATGTTAAAATTTGAAATAATGTTTAAATTTTGAAGAAGAGATTCGACTCTCCACGGTCCTTCGGCCTTCTTTTCGTCAGGAAATTAAAACAAATTTTATATTTTTTTATCACATAGGTATTCCACTCTCACTATACGAGTATATCACATATGCATGTGAAATATTTTGAAAATCTATGGATATAATTTTTTTAATAAGCATTCAAAGTAAAATTTTATAGTATTGTGAAAGCCTGAAAACTCGTATTTAACGATTCCTTTTTTTTTTTTTTTTAAACCAAAATATCAATAATTCATGTTATTAGCGTGGGGGGGGGAGACTAGGAAGACTTTAGCAAGTTAGATTGATCAATAGTTTCTCTCCCTATTAAAACGTGTTTAATTTCATTCGTGTCAAATGATAATATTACAATATTTTAATATAATACTAGGATCGATTGTCAGATGTTCTAGGTAGTCCTTGTCCACACATAATTCCCGGAGCAGCATTTTCGATTGATTTTTTATTGCCGCCGCGTTTTTGCGACGCGATGACGATCCTTTCGTGACCGGGGTCGATCCGTTGCTCCCATCACCACCGCCGCCGATAACTCGTTTTCCTGCGGAGATAGAGAGACGCTTATCTCTACCGTCTTCGTCTGCCAGTTGCGAATTGACAATAGTATCCTTCATTTTTCCTGTGCACAAATTAATTTAAAATAAAATATATATATAAAAATATTATTTTCCAATTTTTTTTTCGTTTGTTGTTGTTATGATTGTTTATATCTATAATTTTTTATAAATATAAATTAATCGTTTTATGCCAATTTAATTTATATTGAATATAATTGTGATAAAGGGCCTTTAGCAATTCTGTATTATTTTATTTAGTTAAGGTTAATCAACTTAATAACTTTTGGTGTTGATAGAATGATAGATTGTATAGTATTCTATGTTTAGGATTCAATGATATATTATTATGTTTAGATTAGATTAATTATTATTTCTATAATAAAACTACGTCTATAAATCATATATAAAATATAACAAACTAGATAGGTATTAGGTATACAGTTTTAAATCATTTTCATTTCACTGGGTACATCCGGCATTGAAGTAATTCAAGAGGGAGAAGCTTGGATATAATACAGGTATGTAATTGCCATCATTAATAAAGATTTCGATATAAACAATTTTCTTCAAAAACTAAATTTCCAATGTCAATTAATAAATTTCACATATGAAAATGAAATCGAAACATACCATTATTAGATCTAAATATTAAAAGAGTAGGGGACAGAATAAAATTCGTAATATATAGAAAGAAAACACACACATTTAGATACATAACTCGGGAACGGCGGGTAATTCAGCTAGTAAATAATACTTTCATTATTTTTGCTTTGTTATAGTTATTGACCTGTTTCAGTTAAAATTGATACTTATCAAAATGTTATCTATCTTAGTTCATTTTATTTTAAATATATGTTGCATTAACTAATAACTATTATACTGCCATCTGATTAACAATTTAAATAATACAATAATTTGTATAGTAAACCATAAGTTGGAATAAAATCATTAAATATTTTATCACTTTCATAATTAACATATTTTCGATAACTTACGTATGTAATAATTGTTTTTATATATTGATGTGCCCCCCTCCTCTAACAGACGTTCTAGTTACGCCCAGTGGTGTTCCCATAGGGTATACTACATATACGCAGTATACTCTCAAGCTTATTTTAAAAAAACATGGGTATACTGGGTATATTCTCAATGAATTCAGATAGAAAGAAGAAATATATTATATTTGTTAGGTGATTAACTTATGGGATTGTCGGAAATGCCGGTTTTCATGGAATATTCTTGAACAAAGTATTTGGTAATAATATATTGGATTCTATATTAATATACAATTGTATATTTTTTATATAGTAATATTTTAATTTTTCTGTAAAATCCCTGCAGTACATTACAATAACGTCTTAAAACGTAATATTTTTAAATTTACCTGTTATTTTAAAATTTATGGTGTTGTTATTCAACTAATTGTATTACATTTCATATTACTATTACTTATTACTTATTAGTTATTATAGTTGACAATACCGATAATAATGACGTATGCGGTTTTTTTCACAATTTTTTGTGAATAATATATTTAAATTATTTTTTTAATCTTATATAGAAATAAAAGTAATTAATATAATATGATTAATTAATATTAAGTTAGTTATCATTAACACTTTTCCTAATTTTAAAATGCAAAAATAGAACAAATTAGAATTCTGATATTTTTTTAGTTTAGTATAGTAGTATACTCTCAAAAAAATTGATGGGAACATCACTGGTTACGCCCCTAATATAATGATTAAGTATGACGTTATATATAAATAATAATGATTAGCACTTCCATTTTTTTTTTAAATGATCACAAACGATTTTTATTTTTACTTACATGTTACATTATATGGAAAAATTAAAATTTCACGTTTCTAGATTTCGTTATTTTTAACAGTTCGTATAATCAAGTAAAGTCGATTAAGTCAAATTCAATGGTCATGTAAACAATAAATATTATATTCGTTAATATAATGTGGAATCAAATTACGTATTACGGTTTGAACTTACCGATTGCATTCTCAATGGCTTCTCTGGCTTTTTGCACTCCCAATCGGAATTGCTCGAGCTCAGGCCTGACGTGTAGTCCGCGGTGGTAAAAAACAAGACTGTGTTCGAAGTCTCCAAGATGGTATAACGCTTCCGCTTTTTGATAGATGGCTATGAACAAAATAATATAATAAATAATATAATTTGTTTTATCACGATCCAATAGAAAAATTAATTAATTAAATTAAAAGATAACTTTTTTATTTTTTATTTAGAGGAGAGGTATATGACAATAATTTATTCAAAAAGATGTTGGCTGAAAATATAGGTAATTTTAAATTATATTGCGTTATTAATTTAATAAAATTTAATCATTAAACGTATAACTATACTTTTTAAATAAAATCCCAATACTGTGGGCAGATTTTCAATGTTTATGAAAAATTATTTCCTACTATATTAATATAAAAATACTGAAAAATAGTAAATAAAAAAAAATTTCCTATATAAATTTAATACATTTTATAATAGTTATCGGTGATGCAATTTTCAAACTTTTTAGTACAATTTTCGCTGTTTTAGTTATTATATTTCTGAATTTCTGATATAAAAAAAATGTAAATAAATGGATTTAATTATAATTTACACGAAATGTAGTTTAATCAATGAAATATATAATTGAAAAGAAATCAATAGATTTTATTTTTGAAAAAAAATACCACTAAGTATATATCAAATAATATACCTACCTACTTATCAATATTAAAATAATTTTCTAATTTTTATTTACTCATAATATTATATTATACAATTTGCTACATGCCAGACCATATAATATATAACTATGTATATTATTGATTCTTCTTTAAACATGTAGGATTGTGGGTACATACTCGTATTTTAGACTTTGAGTGATCAAAAAATGTATTGATTTTACAATGATGTGTCGATGTGTGTCTTTTTTTTTACTTTTTTTTATCTACTTTTTTATCTCTCTCAATTATAAGAGTAAAACTGTAAGATCCTTATAGAACTAATATTTTTTGACCCTTTCGAACTTACGATAAACGAAAGAAACCGTGTTTTCACAATATTGAAAAAAAAATAGAATCATTTTGTTATCATTACCTTTCAAATATGTGCTGTCCTCGTTCAATGCTGTTTCGGCATCCAACAGTGCTAATCGCGGTTGTCCGAGTAGTAGATAGCATTTGCTCCTAGAAACTAAAGCATTTTTGTCGTTGGGACTTAATTCCAGTGCCTAAAACGAAGACGAAATTTAATCGTGATACTATCATTTGAGTAGGTACTTAAAACGTCTAATCTTGAAAACTACGAATTTTCATAATTATTCTATGTACACACGGCCGATTATTAATTTTCCTTCGAACGAATGTGACACGTATAAGTACGTAGGTAATATAAAAAAAAATATAAATGATTATTCAGCTTTTTTCCTACCACAAGCTGATTTACAAAAAAAATCAATACATACAGGATACAGCCATATGGGTACAAAGAAGTGGTATAGTTTAGCTCAGGTGTCTCCAACCCCGCCAAGGTTTTCAAACCGGACCTCCAAGCTAATTAATGTTTTGAAAATAATATATTAGTTTTCACTTATTAGTTTTTTCTTTTGGTTATTAAGTAAAATAACATAGAAGTAACTTATTATATATTTATAACTAACTTATAAGCACTACTATACTAAATAAACATTTTTCTAAACAAATTATCTTGTATCTATTCTTCAATTATATTACTTCTCTATTACTCTAAAAATATTGGCCCGCGATGCCAAACCATATCTCAAATTTGGCACGCCATAAAAAAAGGTTGGAAACCCCTGGTTAAGCTGTTTTAGTTTAAGTCTTCTGAATTAGGATAAAACTTTAAATAGGTCATTTTTAATATTATATTATAATAATTTTATCTTACTGCCTTATCAAAAATCCGTTATTAATATATAATCATAAATTTAAAATTAAGTTCGTATAAATAAAGATTAACTATTCTTGTATAATTATTATATATATTTTTTTCTTTTCATGTTTTTTAGTTTACTTAAACTCAAAATATAAAATTTTAAATTATATTAGATTCTGAGCGAAGCGAAGCATGTATTTTTCCATGTATTTATGAATTATCGGAAGTAAATTTGTAAGTTAAAATAATTTTAAATTTTAATATCCATTAAGGTATTTATGTATAATAAGTTTGCGCGTTCGTATTGGATAGTTAAGTTTGTACAAATGTTCTCACATTAGCTTTGTTCTCTATAGAGTCTTAGAGATCCTAGCTAATGTGACAATATCGTTAAAATGTAATAAACAATAAATTAATAAAAAATGGGATATAAAATTAATTTTATTAATATAAAAAGGGAAATGTAAATATTGTATTTAAAAAAAATCAAATTTATACAAAAGCCATTTAATATTTTATAAAAAAGAGAAATAATAATTTAAAAATTAGAATTTTGTAAGTATCAGAACACATTATTATTATATAATATTTAAGCGATATAACTATTAGCCATTAACTAAATCGAAAAAGTCTATTACTGAGAAACAAACAAATTGAAACAGATTATAAAAATTAAAAAAAATATTCCTGTATTAAAAACTCGTGCTGTTAAAATAGTTAAAAAATAATATTCCAAATAAATAAAGCAGGACCAGGAATACAATACGAGTATATTTTGTTAACGCGTCCCCAAATCCGCACAATGCCCAGTGACAATGCCTAAATATTTTAATTTACATATGCATTTTATTTTAAAAGATATTAATAATAAATGTATAATATATATAATATATAGTTAATGAACTAATAACCAATAATTCAAAATCGGCTGCGCTTGTATTTAACCGTCACGGCTACAACATCTCCTAAACAAGGGTATACCCGGTATACTATACCGTATACCGAACCTTTTTCAATTTCAGTGCCAATATTTTATTAACGAGGTAAAATCATTTCCCACCCTACTTTTCTTATTGTCACCGGGTTTTTTTTAATATAGGTATTTAATATTTTTTCAATTTGGCATTGAATTAAATTGGCCAACATTTTATCCATATGCTTATGTTGATATAATATTATCATTATAATATCCTTATTCCTTGCATCATTATTATTACAGTATATACCGTTATATACAGGTATATGCAATGGTGATGGTCTAGTTTACAACGTATACATAAGATACGTGTCAAATACTGTCAAATCAAGTCATAATTTTTCACCGAGTGGACTATTTTTTAAATTTGATAATAATTAAAAGTAATAAAGTGTTCAAATTGTAACATACTATTATTGTATGATACATATTTACTAATTAGTTTATCATGGTATGATATATTGATATCGTAATATCAGCGACAATAATAATGAAATAATAATTCGAGACTATTTTAAAAAATAAAACAAATTATTTAGGATTAATTAAATTAAAACATTTTATAGGTTAGGATCTTATTATAGGTATCATAGTGTAAACTAGACCAGATGTTAACCAGTAACGATGATATTATAATAGTACTACAGACTACAGTAGTTATTGTTATTATAATATAGTACCTACCTACATAAGTATTATATACCTGACCAATATATTATTATACCCTAACCTTATTGATGAAGTCGAGCGCCATGTGGAGGTCGTTTACGCAGTGTCGAGCCAAGGCCAACAGGGTCGGGCTCTCGGCCGTGGACGGTATGTGTAACGTCCTGTTTCTGTCCTGTCTGCGTTTCATGCGCAACGACGCTTTGATGTCGCGCGTTCCCAAATTTACGGCGGCCGCCCGATCCTTGTCCGTGTACACTTCTTCCAATAGTCTGGACCGGGAATCGCGCTTGTGACGTCTGGCCCAACCGCCGCCAAAGCTTCCCCCGGTGCCCCCTCCACCGGTACCGGATTTTCGCGTCTTAAACTCTTCCGTGAGCTCGTTAAAAGTCGTGGTCATCCCACCGCCTCCACCACTGGTTCCCCCGCCGCCACCACTGCCAGCACCACTGTTGATACCACCGGCACCACCTTTCCGCCCCCTGTGTCTCCTGCCCACAGATGTCGTCATCCTCCCCTTACGACCTTGTCGACCGTCATTAGCATTGCTCGAAAAGCCGCCGCCGATGTATCCATAGCCTATAGCATCCACAATGTCATCGTCCGAATCCGTGTCACCGCTGCCACCGCAGACTCCGCTGCTGTCGCCGCCGCCGACACCACCGCCAACTCCGCCACCGGCATCGTCGCCCGAGTCCGAGTCGGCTTTGTCTACGCGCACGTAGCTCTGCATCATTTCCGAGTCGCGAGTAATCTTAAGTATGTCCTTGACGTGATCGCTGACCGGCTGTATGTCGCCCGACGTGTCACCCATGCCGGCCATGGTCGCATCGACTTTTGCGTATTATTGGATTATTTATATAATCCCGAGGTAGGACAGCTCGTGGGTATAAGTTAGGTGTGTTTTGACGACACAGCACTATACATTATAGTTAGTTACAGATAACGCGGTAGGTATCGATGAGAAATGGTAACCTGCAGGTATATTATGGTACGGTTACTGTGCATGATTGGAAAACGCGAAAAAATGTCGATTCAACACCTCCGTGCCGTGACCATGGTAACCGTCACACTGCGATACACTGTAACCGCTTAGCACGGTTTGGCACTGTTGCCGGGGAGAAAAAAATATATAATATACCTTCTAATGTATATTATTATTAAGTGTATAAGCGATTGATGAGGGATGACATGCGACGGTGTGAAATCGCGATGCACGCGAATCGGTGAACTGCCATCACACACCTCCGTATATAATATTATTATCATCGTGACGCACGAAGTCACGATTAACGATATTCGAATGTTGGCTATAAAAGCGTCGGCTCCAATATAGTCCAAGTTTATATTATTAACGTTTCGGAACTCACCCACTCGAGGAGATGGCCGCATAAAATTTATTATAAAATACCTCCCTTAATCATGTCGAACGATTGAAACATAAACATAAAATAATAATTATTAAGTCAAATAAAATATACATCGTGTAACTCTCGGTGCCGCGGGATCAGACCCAAAGGGGAGATTTCCGGTTCAGACCCCCATTGAAATAATAACTATAACTAAAATAAAAATAAAAAAATAATAAACATTTATTTTTAATACAGATTATGCGTGTGTATAATCTGTATTAAAAATATATTTTATTTAAATAATATTTTAATATTTTTTCATAATTAATATAAGTACCTATCTATTTAATTTAATAATATTTATAATGTGATTGTTGAAGAGCCCTCTTACAAAATTCCTGGATACACCGCGGGATAGATACCAAATTAGGGTGAAATGAAAACGAAAGCGTTTTACTTTAACAACATTACATATTATAATGTATGCCGTTATGGCGTTATAATTACTTATAAGTTATAATAATGTACAGAGTGTCTCAGATCTACTTATACTCATTGAAATATCTCCGCGAAAAATTAAGATTTTTGAATGCTTTTTTATTTAATTATTAGTTAGGTAAAGGAATATAATATTACTTCTATTAGGTACTTTTTTTAAATGTAATCATCCATTAAATAAAAATAAAAAATAACATTTTTATTTTATAAGTTTTGTGAAACGCCAGTTCATAGAATACATTTGTGGAATTTGATAAGTTGATTTCCTTATTTAATAAAAATGTTGTGATTTTTTTTTAATTCATTGGAATAATGAAATTTCCGACGTCATTATTAGTGATTATATAATCAATTATATCGTGGATATTATGGTTTATAAAATTCATATTATTAATATCATAAGTCATACCCATATAGTAACTTTGAGGTGGATAATTTCCATAAATAATATTTTAATATAATTACTCGAAAAATATTGATAATTGATTAATTATAATTGGTCATACCTCACAGGTATAGGATGCCTATACGTATCTTAATATTATATTTCAATAATATTTATACTAAATATAATGATAAAATTTCGTTTATATACAACTTATTGAGTTAATCATTATTAATAGGTATTGATTAAACAAATTTTGCATGCCATGATAATTGAATTTAAAAAATACGTATAATAAATTAAAAATATTCCTCAAAATCGACATCTTCATCTTAAATTGGGGGGTCAACACATCAAAATTATCATACAAATATAAACTGTCTATTTTGAAATCTCACATTATTTTTTTTTTATTAAATTTAAAAAAAATAATACAAGTAATATTATAGTCCTTCACCTAACTAAATAATTGTAAAAAACTAGCATTCAAAAATCTTAATTTTTCATGGAGACATTTCAAATAGAGTAAATATATCTGGGACACTCTATATATATATCAGACATTAGTGCCGTTGCGGGAAAAGTGATTATGTCGTGTCGACGCCTGTGTGTCATCAGTGTCGGTGGCGTGCCGAAACCTCGTAAAACACTAATAATTATTGAAATCAAGGATAATTTAATTCGAAATATATAATATATTTACAGTATTACGGGTATAAAACCCCATATATTATGATAGAGTAATGCGACACGCGATAAAGACGATAATAAAAACTTCGGAAACTACGTATATGCATATATCACGAATTTTATGTTTTTAACGTAATGTCTGTGGTATCAGGGAAGAATTTATCACTAACCAATTTGGGGGGGGGGGGGGCGAATTAAATATTTTTTTTTTTATGTTTATTATACACAGATGTCAATATAGATACATAATAGCGATATTGGTAAATACGAGTATAATATTATTACTAGATACATAATATATGAAATTTATAAATAATTAAAATTTTAAATTCAATTAAATATATTAAAAAGTTATAATAGTTGGCTGAATTCGATTTAAAATAAAAAATGCCTAAAACAACCCAATAACGCAATAACTGCATGAGGCATGACAAAATAACAAGACAAAGAATTAACGAATTTTAATTTTGAAAATGGATTTGAATTTTTCATCAAGTCTTCTAGGACTTATCCGTGGGATTTTTTGATATTCAATTAATTATTAACTTCGTAATTAAGTATACAATATTATATGAGATAGGTATGTTTTTTTTTTTAACTTAATTATATAGTTAATATTATTAACTTATATTAATATAACTAAAAATATTATTATATTATATTAATATTAATTAATATATTAATACAACTATTGAACATTTTCACGCATATCCATGTGTAGTCACCATAGACTACCACTACACAACATCGATAACCGTGATAAAACAATGCGCGTCCTAAAAATGCAAGCGAAATAGGATTTCGTGAATAAAAATAAAAATAATATGTGTATGAAACCGAACAATGGATTAATCATATAATCGATTAATCGAAATAATCGACCAGCCCTAACTTATCCATATACCTACCAACGTATACGAGTATAATTATACTTTATATTTTTGACAAATTCAATATTTTCTCGTGTCTCTAATTCTCTATTATACTATAAAAATATTTCTGCATAAAAAATATTCCCTAATGTCTTATAATATAATAATTGTCTGATATAAAATTCGTTGGTAAATTTGTAATTACTATAAATATTACTGTAGTACTGTACTATACTACTAAGCATTTGATATAGGTATTTATATTTATTTTGATTTTAGAACGTCATTTATTGCCATGTTAGACGTAACATGTAAATTCACGTTTCATGGATATCGTGCTAAATAATCTAAATTTACTTACATAATACTTGTATTTATTAAATTACATATTAAGTATTAATAATTTTCTTAATTTTAATAGGCTTCGTCAATAAATTATTGTTTAATTTAAATTACTATAATAATAATATCGTTTCAACAATATTATTATTTAAATTAAATATTAATATATTCATAATTATTATAAAAAATAACTGTAAAATGGACCTGTATATGTTGATTTTGCTAATTCAATAAATTCATTTAAATTTTAAATAATAACAATTTAACAACAAAATTATCATCATATCGATATTATTGGTAATAAATAACTGGAAAATAAATAATCAGAACTTGTATGTACTATGTAAAATGATATATTTACCGCTGTATATTGATGTATGGCTTTGTCGTAATTCTCCATTTTATAATATACTAAAGCTTCGTCTTGCAAAAGCATCCGTAAACTGTCATCTGCATTATCGATATTTTCTTTCTTTTTCTTGTGCTTAGACTTATTTTTTTTCTTGCTAGTCATCCTTTAAAAATATATAATATATTTAATTTTAATTTTAATGTATTCGAAAAATGTACTAGTACTACAATACTTTACGAGGTATCGTATTTATACGGATTTAAGATGGCCGACATTCCAAAACTATTTTCAATAATACTGTTTTTATTACTATTCTAAATCTAACAAGTAACAATATAAAGTAAGTACATACATAAATATATTTTCAATGCGGCTCGAATGATTTTCATTTGGTTTCTCTACACAAAGAGAGAGAGATATATTGTGTGTGTGTGTTATCTTTTATCTATATGTCTAAGCTCTAAGCTAAACTTTGCAAAACACATTTAAGAGATGAAATCCGAGAAACACGCGTATACCATATATTACTATGGAAACTATCAAAAACTTCTATTTTCCCACAAACTTATAAATTAATACTTGTCGATGGATAGGTACTAATTTAGATTTAGTGTCGAAAAATAACTAAAAATATTATCACTACATTTGTAGGTATTTTTATTATTATTTTTTATTTTTAACTTTTAATTTATACAAAAATAATTACGTATTATTATATTAATAATTATTTAATTATACAACCTCTTCTAGTTAAAAAGAGTATAAAAACAGTTAAAATATTTATTATTTCATAGTTAGGTGTTAGGTATACGTATATAATAATCACATTTTTACACATTTTTTTTCGTAAATTATAATCTAGTTTTAGATACATATACGATACCTGTATTATTATATAATACATTATGTATACCTACTTAATACTTTGAATTACAGTTTGTATTTCTGATAAATTTGAATTGATATTGTCATAACAATGATATTGTTTTACTCTACAATGTATATCGTACGTTCAATTATGATCTACATTTTTCTACATTTAGACCGTTTTTAGGTAAATTTAGTAATTGTTACCTTCTTAAATTAAAATTTTGTTTATGTAATTAATGGCGCAATTAAAAAAAAAATTCCAAACAAATTATAGATTGGGAAGTTAGGTTAATATGCAAATACGAGTGCATAAAAAATTAATATATTTAAAAGAAATTGATTTTAATTTTCACTACTTTAAAAACTATTGCAATGTTTTCTAAATCTGATTGATCTGATTACTCGATGGACTATATTAAATTGACAATAAGTTTTTAAGTTCTGTCAAAAGACATTTAATTGAAGTAAATATTATAATAACCGTTATTTATATACCTACCTAGTATAATAATATACTATTTGGTAATATTATTATTGATATTGCTTATCGACTATAACTATAATATTTTATATTTAAATGAGTATGAGACCAAAATGACTGGATAATATTTGATAAAAGGTTTAAAAAAAGAACAACAATGTCAAGAAAAATAAATCTGCTTATGTTTTAAACAAGAATTTATTAATAATTTTATGAATCGCATTGCAATATTGTTTACACATGTCATTACAATATTTTAAAGTGTTATATTTCGAAGTTTTATATTTATTATTATTTGTAAGCAGCAGTCATATTAAGGTATATTCGTGTTCAATATTATTCTATAAACTTAATTCGCGGGGATTGGGGAATATACAAATATCTTGAAGCTTTATTAATGTCATTTATGATTTATACATTATACAGATAGTGATCGGAATAATTCCGAAAGTTCCGATAAGAATGGAGATAATATTGAAAACATTAAAATATGAAAATATTAAATTAATATAATATACTCTATCGTAAGTTTTTTTTTTACTATACTTGAATTACATAAATACGCTACAATAAACCGATGAATATTGTAAATATTTAATACAAATGAACGTATTAAATATTTTAGTACATAGAGTAAGACCTTGAAACAAATACACACGTATGTTCGTTTTATTTAATTATTATATTTATATTTATAAATACGAACGTATTATTAATTACTAATTAAAAAAAAAAAAAAATTAATAATAATTGTTACATTACGTAATGTTACATTACAGTTTTACTTTTTGACTAAAATTACGTATATTGCTGTCACATCAAAAAAACCAAAACAAAACAAAATATAAAATAAAATAAATGTCGATTCTAATCCATAAAGAAATCAATCAGTTTTTGAATTTTTTAAATACAATTATCTAATATCATTTAACTTAACAATTTCGTATGGAATTTCGATAAATTTTCGGAATTTTCAATATATTATTATATTAATGTACTAGATTGGTGCTGGATCTAACACTTGTATTAAATCATGTCCATTGGAAATGACAATTTTTCAATTATTGAAATGTATTTATTACATTTATACGTATAATATAATTAATATAACGCGGCTTGTGTTTCATATTTTTTTTTCTTATGGTATAGAGATAGACATTTTTATCACATCAAAATGTATTTTTAAAATATAAAAACAAGTTTTTATGTGCATTATTGGTTGATGCCTATTCATAATATACTCGTAATATGTTTGTTTATTTGGTTAATTATACTAAAAAAAGAAAACGTACCTACATATACGAAATACGAGTATAATAACGATTCTGATTCCGAGATTTATGTAGATGACACGCACATGAAGTTTTTTAATAGTCTTATGTTTATCAGTTCTATTTTTATATTTTTACTAAATCGCCTCCAGTAACCAGATGTTTTTGTGTTTATTTTTTATTTCATAGGCTATGTTTTTTACACTGCTGTTCATACGAGATAAAATAATATTAATATGGTGTGTAACTTTCATAAAAAATCGAAAATCATTTCTAATTTAAATAATGTAGTCTTCTAAATTTATTTTTTAATTTTAGTTATTTTGTTTAAATTTTACGTTCTAACTACCAACCTGCAATATGTTTTACGTTTAAGACTTATTTGTGTCGAAGATTATAAAAATTAACTTAAAATCACAATAGGTAATTTAAATTTGATCAGCGATGATTGTTACACCTTCGTAATTTGTATTAAATTTTATTCTAAAGAAAAATAATGCCATATATTGTACATAATATAGGTACTCCTAAATATACGGAATCAATTTACGTTTCTCAAAAAATTTAAAATAATTATACAATTTTACATCAGTTGGTACCTATATGAATTACTTATAATTTATACTATTTAGACGATATTATTTTAAATTTCCATAAATAATATCAAAATATTAGAATTATCTCTATTATCAATTTTTTTTTATAGCTGTTTTAAGTTGAAATTTCAATAAAATCAATATTTAAATTATTCATATGGATTTTTCTTATTATATTACAATAATGTTAAATAAAATTGACAAATATTTTTTAAAAATATTTTGAAAATTTAATTTAAGCTAAAATACATTTTACTTAACTCAGTTCCAATTAATTGTGAATTATTACATTTACGGTTATTTTTTATAGCTGTTTAAAGTATCAACAACAAGAGCTGATACTCCTGCCGTATAGGATACAGGTGTGCAAATCAATAGTGTTTAATTTTAATTAAAATTTAAATGCAATGATAAACCATCGCATACGGAAAAACGATTCTGAGCGAAGTTCAGTCAGATAATGTAGGTATTGATTAAAATTTTAACAATTTTATTAAATATTTAAAACACAAAATTTTATTACACGTATAGGAACCATAGATTTTATACGAATTATTATGTCTATTGAGTATTGATATTATTGTTATTTGTTTAATAATCTATAAATAACTATTTTAAATAATTTTAAGTTAGGTATGTAATAAACATATTATTATTACAAACATGTAATTATTGGCTATTGTATAAAAATAAAAACAAGAAAAATAATAATTTGTTAAATAATACAACAATTCTTTACTTCAACGTACCATCACGGTCATGTGTCACGGCGGCCGTTGGTTACTGACGAGTTGCCTACGGTTAATCCGTGTCCTTCCCGTCTACTTGTGATCGTGTTATGTTTTTTGCATTTTTTTTTTTCTTTTTACATATAACAGGGCGAGTCTCGAGGATTTGACAAATGGAATAACTCTGGTTCTAGGTAATATTTTTTTATAATTTTTTTTTTTTTTTAATTATTCTTATACACCGGCGCTACAATTATAGTACTTTAATTTTTTTTTTTTTGTATCTAAATAAAAAAATTAAAAAAATAACTTTTTATTTATTTTTTAATTTTTTAATTCAAAATAGCCATTTTGTAGATTTATATTTAAGAAAAATTTTGGCGTTAAAATTTTTTCTTAAAGTTTTAGATTCTGAGCGAAGCGAAGAATGTATTGGTTTTACAATGATGTGTGATTATTTTTTGTTTTTTTTTTTTTTTTTTTTTTTTTTTCTTTTTTATGTCTGTGTACAAAAATACTACCCGAAATAATGCTCCGATTTTCACGAATAGCATATGTTTCCGGTAGCAAAGTGGATGTAGTTGGTACTTTATTTAGGTCATTTTTCGATTTTCTCAAAATTGACCCTATGCGGTAGAAAAAACGGCGAAAAAATGACGAAAAAACTGCATTTTTCGCGAAAAATGAAATTTCGACGAATTCGATTTCTATATTTCACGATAACTCAGGCAATTTTTTAGATAGAGACCTGAAATTTTTTTTGGATGTTCACATAGCTACTATATATATGTGGTATAATTTTGGAACCGTTACATTAATTTATCTCCAAAATATTGGACTTTGAATATTTCGTAAAATTCTCGTTTTTACGTATATAATGTTTGATAAAATTGTCAATTTTGGGTATTTTAGTCTGAAAATTTTACTGAAGTATATTTACATATTACTTAACATCATACTAAAATATTAGAAAAATCCATTGTCAAAATTTTTTTTTATAGTCGTTTTAAGTTGATATTTTTAGGAAAACGAAAATCTTAGAATCCATACATATAAATAAATATTCTGAAAACACTTTTACTACCCGAAATAACGCTTCGATTTTCACGAATAGCGAGTTTCAGATGTAAAAGTGGATGTAGATGGTACTTTATTTAGGTCATTTTTCGAATTTCTCAAAATTTACTATAAGCGGTAGAAAAAACTTCGAAAAAATGACGAAAAAACGGCATTTTTCACGAAAAATGAAATTTTGACGAATTCAATTCTACATTTCACGATAACTCAGGCAATTTTTAAGTTAGAGACTTGAAAATTTTTTTGGGTGTTCACATAGCTATTATATATATGTGGTAAAATTTTGGAACCGTTTTTAAATTTTTTTACTAAATATAGGACTTATAGCTTTTTTAAGTTGATATTTTTAGTTCAAACGAAAATTATAATCTGACTGAACTTCGCTCAGAATCGTTTTTTCGAATGCAATGGTTTATCATTGCATTCAAATTCTAAGTAAAATTAAACGCTATGATCCGCACACCTGTATCATGTGCGGCAGGAGTATCAGCTCTTTTTTCATTTATTTTTAATGATTTTTTGAAGTTAATGAAAATATAATATTTTTTCATTATTTCAAATATAAAAGTTTACCGACTATTGTATCAAATTATCATTATCTAACTATTTTCTCCATTATACTCGCATGTACCACAATACCATCACGTGGTTAATGATAATTGATAATTATTGAAATAATTAAATGCAATAAACATTAATCAATAATCCATATTATAGGTATCAAACACAAATATTAATAAATAGTTTATAATAATATTGAAATACAATATCGACACCAAAAAGCATTATTTATTTATTTTTAATCAATTAACAGTTATCATTTTAATTTTAATCTTTATCTTTAACCGCTCATTAAATATGATTATCAAATATAATGAATATAAAATACAATATCATGATCATCTCATGGATAAAATAAACATTTATTTAATATTTCAAATAATCAAAAAGTATAATAACTTCAAAAAATCATTAAAAATAAATGAAAACACTTTAAGAAAAAATTTTAACGCAAAAATTTTTCTTAAATATAAATCTACAAAATGGATATTTTGAATTGAAAAATTAAAAATAAATAAAATGGTTTTTTTATAATTTTTTTATTTAGATACAAAAAAAAAAAATTAAAATATTATAATTGTAGCGCCGGTGTATAATAATAATTAAAAAAAAAAATTATAAAAAAATATTGCCTAGAACCAGAGTTATTCCATTTGTGAAATCCTCGTGACTCACCCTGTATATGTTACGGGCAATGTAGAATATCTGGCAATGTAGTACTGCCCGGGCAATGTGAATCTTATTAAAAAAAATAACAAATATCATTATAATAATTTATTATATATTAGTTATATTTTAGGAAAAATGGTATATGAGTACACGTAATGGTATTCATATGAGTATATGAGTATATGACAAAATGATATATTTTATATAATAATCATAATTAGGTACATAATATTATATTTTAATATAAAATTAATAAAAAAAAAAAATTGTTGTATTAGTTAAACCATTATAACATTTTGAATTACAAAGTATGTTTTTATTTACATTTACAATATTTGACACACGTACAAAAATAAAATTATATATTATAATCGATCTTAGGACAAATTGCCATCGCCGTTTCGCCGTCTTGTATACAATGATTATTATATGTAGGTATTGGTATTATTAATTGTACCTAAAAATCATGAATGACGACGAATAAGCGATAGCGAGTGTCCGTGTTCGATATATTATAATAATGTAATTTTATAATCTAAATTCTGTAATGCAAAAATAACTATATATATGTATAAAATCTGGGCTACTGTGTAATTCAAATTACAAAATGTTGTAATAGTTTACCTTGTACGACCAAAAATATTTAAAATAATGTCAATAAACTTAAAAATAATTCGATTGGCTCTAATATTTAATAAATTATATATTATAATGATATTTGTTATTTTTTTAATAAGATTCACATTGCCCGGACAGGACTACATTGCCCGATTATTATACATTTACATTGTTCGTAACATATATATTATTATACAATTTTATATTAATTTAAAAATATTCTATTTTCACATAAAATATTTATTCTTTTATAATATACATTTATTCTATACCGTCCTAGTGTCCTAAAACAAATTCTAAACTTGAATTTTATAATACGGTACTTTTCCATATCTTAAGAAACTTTCAAAATACATAAAATTAAAATTTTACGGTCAATAAGTTAAAATTTTGTTTTTTTGTTATATCATAAAAATATTAAATACACAAAATATTTTTAACGCTTTTCTGATTGAAAGATTAATGATATTTGAAGATACGATTTTCTATAGGTATAGTGCTGTGTTTTACGCATGTGTATTTTAAATATAAATAAAGTAAATAGATATTTTCAAAAATATGATGAAATATACTTACGAAAAAATATACACTTACTTATAGTAGGTATACAATGTCTATTAATAAAATAATATAATTATATATTTTTCACTCTATAAATTACAATTTAAATATATATTTATTAAGAAACAAAGTTTGATTTATTTATTTTCAGTTTTGCATAATATGTAAAAAACAAATTTTAAAACTCAAACTACAATTTTCCAAATAATTAGAAAAAAATTAATTAATTTAAATCGCTTTACTTCTCACATATTTTCTTCCCCTCCATTATCCAGTATCCTATCGTGATATTTTTTGTGTTACCAACAAAACTATATATAGCACGCTGCAGTGTTGTTTTTTTCTTTTTTAGAGGTTTAATGTAAAGTCTATAACTAAATACAACACTAATCAACGTTTAATATTAATTTATTTATTTTATTTATTTATTTATTTTATTTAATTAATTTATTGATTTAAATCAATTAATGTCTTTTGTTTTCACGTATAATATAAACATGTGTTACAGCTTACAGCGTACACATATATTCGATAACTTTCATAATTCATGTATAATGTAATATAATATGATCGTATTCTTATAGAGTACTAAGAGTAAAACTATTTAGGGATCATAGAAAGGCAACTTATATTTTAGTGCTTAAAATTTTAAAAAGACGAGTTGATAATGCTGTGGAAGGGATATAAGTTTAAAAAGGATAGTGTTGAATTTTGATTAAAATTTGAATGCAATGATAAATAATTATATTCGAGAAAACGATTTTGAATGAAGTTCATCAGATTTCAGATAATATATATATATATCTATTCATTATAATCTTACATTCATACATTCTTTACGTTCAACATAAATACAAAAAATGAGTCACCTATAAATACTCCAATCTGACAGTAGGTACTTCGCTCAGAATGAAATTTCGAATGTAATGATTTATCATTACATTCAAATGTTAATCAAAATTTAACACTATGATTTGCACACCTAAATCCTATGCGGCCTAACCTAACCTTCTTATTTTACCACTTCTATAGTAGTATAAGATCTTCTTTTTATCTTTTAAATAGCAGCAAAAAAAAAAAAAAAAAAAAAATATCGTTAATGTAATACAGGGGTCGCCAACCAGTCGATCGCGATCGACTAGTCGATCTTTCTAGGAATATAGGTAGATCGTTATAAAAATTAATTTTAGCATTATCGGTCGATCGCGTAATAAATAATCGGATAATGTGGACTGTTATATTGTATTCCAGAAATTTACCATTATCGGTCATAATCCGACAATTATTGACAGTTATAAATTCTATTGTAAATTAGTCGTCACGTGTTGTAAGTGTGCAATGCGTATTGTACTCGTACGTAATATGCGTATTATGAAAAAACATAATATTTTCTTTAAAATATGGACTTTTTTTTTTTTTTTTTGCTCATCTAAAAAAAGACCTAAATTTCCTAGATGTCGATCACTAGGGACTTAAAATTTCAAATGTAGCTCACTTGTTTAAAAAGGTTGGCGACTCCTGATGTAATATATTATAATTTATAAAGTAAATAAATAATTCACAATTATTTAGAACTAATAGTTAAGTACTTAATATGTGTTTGAAATTCAATCAAATCTTCAAAAATTATTAGACTTTTTTGTCAATTTTATTTAACATTATTGTAAAATTTTAAATATAATAAGAAGAATTCATATAAATATTTTAATTATCGATTTTACTAAAATTGCAACTTTACACACCTATATAAAAAAAAAAATTAAGTCGTAAGATTTTTCTAATATTTCGGAACTACGTTAAGTCGTTAACCAATAAAGCAATATGTATGTATGTATGTTTCAATAATGTTTTTTGGCTTTTTTATTAATTATTATTGTAAAAGTATTTAGAAATAATAAGCAAAATACTTATATAGATTCTTAGATATTCGATTACACTAAAAATATTAACTATAACAGATATTGAAACTTGAGAGTTTTCTAATATTTTGAAAATACTAATAATATTTTAATAATTTAAGTATACTTCAATAAAATATTCAGAATATAAAACCTTAAAAAATCTCCAAGTTCAATACTGCCAGAGTAAAAATATTGGAATAAAATTCCTCAAAAATTCAGTTGTCGTGAAAAATGCCATGTAAAATGCATTTCTATAATTTCAATATATGTATTATGTACTGTGGTGATATAATTTAATTAATGTAAAATGTGTGTTATTACTTATTATTGTTACCTATTGTAGTTATTAAATAATAAATATATATATTGTGATTTATTTTATAATTAATTTTAATTGTACATATTCATTATATAATAAAGATATCTGTGCCGCTAACACACCCGAGAAATACGAGTATAATACTATATAGTCAGTAGGAGGGAGTAAGCCGGAAAAATACGGAGAGCGGATTGTTGTTGGTGTTTGGTAGCCGAACAAGGTACGGGTCAAAAGAGACGATATTAACGATATTATATAAGAGTGATATATATAAATAGTGAATGATTTAAATATATTATACATTCATTTTGAGAGGACTCACAGGACAGTCCCGAGATAACCAGGGGACAACCACAGCAGCATCACAATTACAGCGGAATCGCAACTACAGCAGAATCACAACTACAGTTGGATCGAGGAATATCCAAGGGAATTGTTGGCGGTACAGCGTGTAGGATTATGGAACGGTAATCGAATAATATTATTGTACGGGAATAGTAATGATAAAGAAAAATATGTAAAATATTAATTAATAATAATAAAAAAATATACCTTTTGTATTTAAAATAAAGTTTGGTGATAAAAATACTCCTCAGTACATAGGAAAACCAATACTTTCTAATAAGTACAAAATTCTCTTAATATTTAAAAGATACACAGGTAATACTTTCAACCCTCCACGTGTCTTTGATTAGATACATATAGAAACAGTCGTTTATATTCAACAAAACACACGGAATATAATATTATGATTACAAATAATACGATTCAGTTAGGAATTTTTTTTAAAAATTTGTTTTTTAAATGGTTTAAATACACCAATGGACATAAATACGTGCCTGCGGTCTACTGATGCAAATGTCGGACGATGTAAATCGTTTTTCGAGGTTTACGCTTTAGATTCTGTAGTTTTAGACGTGGTCGGACGAATTACGTTTGTCTGTAAAATCGTTTGTTTCAATCCGATCTATACGTTTTGAGCAGGTGAAAACGCTACGACGCGTTAGTACAGTGTCGCAATATCCGGACTGTTAAAACATTTAGACGTCGCGATTTTTTAACTCGTTAAACGAATTCTATAAGGAATTTTTAAAAAATCAACACGCGGTTTCGATCGTAGGTGACGTTTTTTTTTTTTTTTTTTTATCGCTTTTATCTCGTGGAGGAGGGGAAAACGCGAATTTACGTCGTACACTAGCGTCGATTCGCGAATAATTATATAAAAACGCCCAAGCCACCGTAAACGCGATTTTTACAAAGCTTAGAGTGTTGATTTAAGATAATAAAAAAAAATGTTCACCCTACGGCCGCGCACGTTAAAAAAAAAAACAACGTCCCGGACACAAGCAACGAACGTACGCGTAATGCGCTCAAAGTTTTCCGAAATACGTTTCCAAATCTTTCCGCGGCATGTGCGCACGGCGGCACTCGATTTCCGCGACCCAAAACAGTCACAACTTGTACCCCGTATAGACATAACAATAATAATAATAATAATAATAATAATAATAATAATAATATATTTTAAAACATATACATGCGGTTTAATTGATGTTTCGTGACAGGGACTTTCCGTTTTTTCGGTAAAAGTTATTATTAACTCGACATTTGTTCGTAACTACAAACACAGAATAAGGAACGTTAATCAAAGACAAATTACCCGCGTACACGTCGTTCCCGTCATTTTACGGTCGTCGTGCCGCATTAATCGAAATCGGAATAAAATGTACCCTCTATTATAAGAAGAAAGGAAAATCGCGGGGTATTTTTTACTTCATGATTGATACTCGTTATATGGGTATAATAATTGTATCAAAATTGATTTTAAAAAAATTTTAAAAGTAGAAAGTTACTTTTGTACATTTGAATTTAAATATGAATATGTTGTTTTTTCCCTATTTTTGTAATCGTTATGATAATACGCGTATTTGCCATAAATGTGTTCGCGATTTTGGCTTCATCGTTATTAGACGACAGTCGCAGTAAAAGGTTTGCGATTTTTACCTTATATACCTAATATTTTATATTAGGGAATTTATTTCATTGTGAAAAATATATAAAGTATAATAATAATATGCGCAGTCGACTCTCGATAACTCGAATTTGAAGTGACGTTCAAACTTTACAATATTTAAAGATATTCGAAATATCGATATAGAGCGAAATACGAATTTGAATATTATATAATGATATTATAAAAATATATAAAATATTATGTGCGGTTTGTACAAAATTTCACTATGTATATATATATACGTATCGCCGATGGAAAAATGGAAATACGAACGTAATATCGCACATCACCAAGATTAGTGACACAACTAAAAAAAAATCGATTTTTAAGTTTTTACAAGTATATCAAAATATGAGGAATTAAATTTTCTATAATTTAGATTATTTTTTACTCAGTATGATCTAAATTATAAAATGTCTTTCTTGTTGCTTGGAAATTTGGAAATAAATTTTCATTATGACATATTTAAGATGTGTCATTAATAATAATTATTCTTGCTTAAATATCGTTATAAAATAGCTTAGTATGTCATATAGTATCATATTTTGTAATTTTAATACTAGAATAGTATCAACGAGAAAATACGCAAAGTTAATTTTCCAAAAAACATTTTGATATTTTCCTTAACAATATAGGTATACTTTTTCTAAAGTCTATATTTTATTGCTTTGATAATTTGATAACTCTGATAAAATTTTTTTTCCAAGTTTCTACAAAAAGTATATTTATATATTACGGACTCGGGACTAAAGGATAGTTGTTGCACCAACTTGTAGAAAATTTTTTTTTTTTTAGAAAAAATATAAATAATACGTGTCCTCTCACTTTCCTGTCAATATTTTCCGGATCAGTTGCTGATACTCGGTATAAATTTTAGACAACTTGGAAGTCTGAAAACTTGACTTACGTAATATACTTATACACAATACACAAACCGACAAACTCGAGGCATGTTAACGACATATGTTGTTATTTTCTAGTATATTATATCGTCTATATAACATTATACTGGTTGATACTGGTAATTTTGCGTTTACCGAGTGGTAGCTGTAGGTTAAAAATAGAAACGCGTCTTCGAAATATAAGCATAATAATAAATTAATAACCTATTAGTAGTTAAAAAATAGATTATTATATATATACGAGTATATATATATATATTTTTTTTTTTGTAGTTTGTCCGCAATCGTTTCGTGATGTACTTCACACACATCACACCTCGTCTAAGAAATAATAATATAATATCTAAATATCTAATATGTATATAATACATTAATACGAAATACGAATAATAACCGCGGTCGAATTGTCGATGCGTACAGTATGTCGCACGGTCACGCGATTTCGGCCGCAATGACATTTCTCGGTCGGCGCGACCGCGGGGTCGGCTCCCGTACTGGATCGTGCCGCCGTGCGTATATTAATTTGCAAAACTTGCCAGTTGCGGTTACCCGCATAAACGCAATAAACGTAATAACTATAATATTATAATAATACTACTAATAATAATAATATAATAATAATAAAAGTCACATCGTTTGAAAGCGTCTCGTAAACGATGGGCGCGTGTGCACGGGCCATTAAAATTCCGCGACGAGTAAACCACGGACGACCGAACCGTTTTTCGTTACCGCAACCCCATCACCGCGTATACATAATGACAATAATGATGACAACAAAAACAAAAACTATAATAATAATAATATGAATTACAATACACGTATACACGTATAATATATTGTTAAAAGTCGTTTTGCAAACTATTATTACGTATTACCGGTTATAGTTATTATAATATTAGGTTTAGGCATAGACGTAACTAGGGTGGGGCTTGTAAGGGTTTATCCTTATATTTTATACTTAATTTAATTTTAAATAATTTATAATTTTAAAAAATATCTATGCAATAAAGAATTTCTATGGCACAAGCCCTGTTTTATACATCGAGTTACGTGTATGGGTTTAGGGTTTAGGTATATTACTCGTATTATATTATTATAAAAACGTGGTGATGCGTTAAAACCGCAACGCGACGAGCATTTTGTGCCGTTTTTTTCCGATTGCGGGTTATGTCGGAGAAAATAAATATAATAATTATTGAATTTGAGTGCGACGGCTGATGATTGCAGTTTCCGAGCTGGACAGTTTTGATTCGGACATCGTGAGATGAACCCGACCCTTCACGATTTGTACGACAGGGGTGATCTAACCTGACGCTCGTTCCGCCGTACAAACAAAAACAAACTATGTTCACGGGAAGTGTCGTCCAATGCAACGGCTACTTAAAGATTTAAAATTTTCTTATAGAAAAAAAAAATGAAATTACGGACGTCCATTTTTAATGGACCGGAACGATTTCGGCGTTTCGGCGTGTAAATTTCTGAGACAAATGTGTATACACTATACAGTATGCGTTGCGAAAGGAGAAAGATTCAATTCAAAAGGCGCCAACAAATAAAGTAGGTCGACTTGTCGTTTACGTCAAGTAGGGTGTGCTCGCTACGGGTTTATAAATGATTGGAAAATTGTATTCCGTGATAACACTGCGGAAATACAATTCAATTGATACGATAGATTGGACCGCGGTGACGTTAGGTTAAAACTTAAAACAGCGGTTTATTATATTTGATTGCTGAATATAACTTTGAAGAATCGTCCATTATTGTATATAATATGGATAATAAATAATTAAATATATAAATATATAATTTAGTTCTCGCATCACGAATCGAAAATAAATAAATAAATATTACTTAACACTAATGGTGATTCTCTTTATAAATTATATTAAATAAGTATACCATAATATCGTTATTTGATGTTTCCAATAGTCAGTTCTGAATCAAATTCTTGTTTCTCTTAATTTACTACAATTTATACAGTATACATACGAGTATACTTTAAACTTACTTAAATATAATTTAAAACCTACTTTACATCTCGCCTACATTTAATCATAAATTATGAATTGATAAAATATATTTTAATAATATTATATTGTCTTCAATAAAAGCTTATTTTAATAAAACATTTTGAATCAACATAACAATTTTAAACAATTTATATAAATATAAATTTAATTATTCCTAAACTCTGGTTTAAGTGCGGACAGTAAAATATAGATGTAGAAGGGTAGAACATTGCAGAAAATGGAATAGATTAAAATATCATAATATATATTTAAATTGAGGTAGAATAATCAATATATATAGTTAAAATGTGCATATTATTATATTTTCCAGCGTATCCTTTAATAAGGATTACTCTAACACGCGGTTACTCGTACAGAGTGAATTAAATATTACCCCGTCGGATAGTCGTTCTTTGTTTATATTTTAGTGTCCGAAGGCATGATGATTCCTGCTCTTTTATATTATTATACTATCATAAGATTAAATAATTTAAATTTCATACATTTTGCATATTTATTATGCGAATACTAATTTTGAATATTTGCTTTAAATCGCAATTAAATTGTTTTTCCTACATTACATTCATTATAATATATATTATAAGTATAACTTATTCTCGGAAAATTGTATGCTTAAAAATGTCAATATCATTAACATTTATACACATTTTGAAAACAAGTGACTAATTTTTACACGTGATTTAATATAATATTAATTTCGTATAAATTGTCTGTAATTTATTCGCCGTAAAACGTGAAATAAAATAAAAAATTACACGGGAAAGTTTTAAATAAATCATAGATATAAATATAATGTTAGGTATATAAAAACACTAAAACTGGTAGAAATTACTATGTAAATTTTTGACACGAAAGGTAGATTTTTCAAATTGCTACCCGCTTTTCAAAAGATAAATTCGTTAACGTAAATAAACTATAAGCGTTTGTTTTCTGTGGAAAAACAGCAAAATGGTAGAAGTAATGTGGAATGACACGTTTCATCGGGACCTATATACAACCTTCGCGAAGTTATTTATGAGAATTCTGTCTCCGCGGATTACTATTATACAGGTGGACAGATGTAATCTTGAAGTCTTATAAAACATTTATATTATAACGTCGACGCATTTTCTTGAACATTGAAAAAAATCGTCTTCTTTCAGAGATCAAATATATATTTTTAAAATGTTCGTGCGATTATAATTAATAGTTGCGACTTGCGAGCTGCAAATTTATTATAAATAATTATTAATACTGAAGTACAAACGAAAATAGCTAGTGTTTTAATAAATTATAATAAATTGTTATTCATATCGAATAAAGAGTATAAAAATAATAAAATTGTATAAGTGTATAATAAATTTAAGTGAAGATAGCTTCGGCCAGAAATTGAAAAGTATCTATTTAGTAGAGACGTTTGTTCTTCCTAATGCATGTAAAATTGCCACAAATGCCATAAACTACCCTTTCAAATTCAATAAAAAAAAAGTCACCCTAATTATTGTACCCCTGTGCATGTTTACAATGAAATTTGTATGTTTTTGATGAATATCATAGTGACTTGTGGGTTGTGGATATAGTAATATATTATATGCATTATAAGGTATATCAGTAAATATAATTTTATACTTACTATATTAAAATAATATATTATGTAAATAAAAATCGAAATTTCATGTTACGGATAAAATATTTAACGATTTGACGAAAAAGGGACCAATCATAGCGGAAAAATTCCAAATAATTGTCTCCATGTAAGTATACTATTTAGAGTATATAGACTATAATGCTATGGAGTGTAGACTGTAATATACTCGTATGATTTTTTCGTGTTTTGCCATTTGTTATCAATATTATTATAAGTGATGACCAGATATAATAAAACCTGTAAAATCTTTAAAAAAATTACTACTAAGACTTTTAAAAAAAAAAAAAAAAAGGATGGCTCATAATAGAGGATATCGTATAGTGTGATTTATGTAATTAAAAAACACAAAAAATTGTTTTGTTCTCTAAAAGTATTACGTACCTACGAGGGTAAAGACATTTATTTATTTTTATAGATATTATTTTTCTCGTAATATAACCCATTTGGTGAATGTTATTAAATTTCAATCACATATTAATTTATATCTATAATATAACACATTTACATAATATTATTTTAAATTTTGTGTATATTTTGTGTAGTATGATAAAATGCCGAAACAAAATATAATAACATTCTGCTCGAGGGTGTCGACGTATATAATAATAATATATATTATTTCGTGAGGATGATATTGTAATAAGTATGGCCGAGGGTATATTATATATTCCTAGTTATACGAGCGTGTTTCATACGGATATAATATTATTATCGTGTAATTTCATCGTGAATTCCATGTGCGCCCACGACCGATCAGTTGATCGTACATATATATATTATTATAATTATTATTATTATTATTATTATTATTATTATTATTATTATTATTATTATTATTATAATAATTTTAAATGGCGTGAACACAATATTGCGTCATATAAATCATACGCGGGGGAGGAAAAAAATCCAAATGAAATTACATTTTGTCGTTTTAAAATAAAAACGTTCAATTTTTTCGATAATATACTTGAAAGAAAAAATATATTGGCGCCGATTTGAAAACTTACCACCGAATGGTATTAATATGATGATTATTATTATTGATTATATAAATTTATATACAGAGTTGGGATTACGGCTTGTATATGTATACCTATCACCTATGTAGGTAAAAGTAAAATATTATTTAATACGTTATAACCACGGTAATGCAAATGATATAACCGTAACCGTGTTACGATAATCAAAAAACGCGTGAAAATGTAAATAATATTTTAATTTAAATTTTTTATATTTACTACAAACTCATTATAAAAAACAGATTATTGCAAACTCTATATTAAATATTCATATGACGTTCATAAACGCTATATACCTACGTCTTTTATTAAAAAGCGTGTTTTTATAACGAACGCATTTTTTTAGTAATTTTATCTGACGTTCGTAAATCTATGCGTATGGTTATAGGTACAATAATATGTATATAGACCTGATTGCAATATCGTTCGGAAATGAGTTTCGCCAAAAATACCGGAACATTAATATTATTAATGACAAAAATATGTAAATAATTCTATAACATAATATATAACCTATAATAATACATAATACAATTCAGCGAACAATTCAATTTTATAAGTCCTCGCTGATGGAAAATTCGACCGTGGAAGAAAATAATATAATATATTTATAATGTATACGTAATATTGTGATTTTCATCCCTCGCTCACCCTTAAAATGCGTCGTCCGACGTGTAAACGCTTCGTGTACGTTCGTGCGTGCGTGCGTGTTGGAAACGGCGCCAGAAGAGCGGCGATGACGTCACTTTGTTTTTACTGCTCGTCCACGTAAAACAACGTTATAAATAAAATGAGTCACACGCGATGATTCTCGTCCAATACCACCGCTTTTCACACCCCCGCGTTATATTACACAGATTATATTTATTACACCTAATTGATTAAAAATAAGTAAATTTAATATAACATCATACGAACAAGTGATTTCGGTCCAGTCTCTAATAGTAATAATATAAAGTAATACTTTATATTATACGCTAATTATTATTATTATTATTATTATTATTATTATTATTATTATTATTTCGTTCGGTGGAAATGTGGAATTAAGAGATTTTATTTTTAAATCGTATTAATAGTTTCATGCAACGCGGAATAAATTATATATTTGAAAAATAACTGCAATAATAATAACAACAAAATAAAAATAATAATTAGGTATACTTGTTTTATATATAAGGTATAGGTACCTCAAAAATGAGTTATCGGAGCATCATATTATTATAAAATAATGTACATACAATGTGCTTCAAAGTTCAAATTCAAACTACGAGTATACTCAAAGACAAAGAGTGAAAAACACAAGAGTCGTAGGAGTCGTAGGAGTCGTAGTTGCAGGAATATATTATATTCTTGCAACGATCTTATAATAAATACATTATATATGTACAAAGATTTGTATATATAAGTAAACAGAAACTTAATACGTAAAATTTACGATCACTTTTATAATGAATACTCATTGCAACTAAATAATTTACACTGTGTATAATATGTATAGTTTTGTCAACTATTAATTAATTGAAATTAACGTTCATTCGAATAAATGTTTTGTAGAAGAAAATTGAAAATAAAAAAACAAAACGAATAATTTAATCATAATAAACTAACGATATTTTATAATTTTATATTATAATTCTATATATTCGTATATACGATATTGTGGCCTAAACTTCTATTTTTATTCGTAATAATATTTTTATATTTATTTCATTAATATTATTAAGTATAATATAATATACATGAATTTAAAAATTAAGGTTAAAATATTATATAATACACATTAAGCGTAAGAAATACTCGATTTCATTATAAAATACAAGTTTTAATATTTTAAAAGCAAGCAAGGGCTACTGCACATTTCGATTGATTGCTTTACAATGAATACTGCTGTCATCAACATTCAACAGCGTATACAAACACAATTATTATAACGTCGAAATGCGCATTTTCTTTTAAAACTTAACAAAAGTTCATTCTATATAGTAGAATCGAGTTTCATTTATAATTATATTAAAATCATCCACTATGGAACAACGCATAAAAATACAATAAACAACATTTTTTTTATAAACATGGATACCTTTTATGTAAAAATTTATATCTATAAATTATTTTTACATGCAATAACACTGCTTTTTAATGATATATATATATTATAATCGTTATTTTTTAATTTATATTATTATTGTTGTTGAATTTTTTTAAGTTAAATAAGATATATTTGTATTTTTTATATTGTTATATAATATAATTAATATTGTTTTACTGAGTAAATTTTATTTTTAATCTTAAAAGCACAATAGTTTCGTTTTTTAAAAAGTTACCTAAATTTATAATTTTTCATGTATTAAAAATAACACGTCTACATTTTTACTGATATATAGAAATATTTTTTTAATATATTATTCTTTGACAAACATTACAGATGAATCGAAAATTTAAAAATTTTAGCCAATAAAATATTATATTATATTTATTTTTATATATTTTACACTGCAACTACACAAGTAAAAGCGTATAAATAGCCACGAGGTGTTTATTAGGTATGAATTATTATAGTCTACTCTCTACTAGGTACCTACACAGTGAAAATATAAAAAAGTCATAATACAATAAAAAATAATAATAAAATACAAATTTATTCAATATTTAAATTATTTGGAAAGGTATTTTGGATATCTTTAAACGTTTTAAATACCGAAATACCAAAATTCTCTATGTTAAATTGTAATTACTAATTTGTAACACAATATCCTAAAAATTTTATGTTTCTGTATATCTCTGTTGTATCTAATAATATGACATTAAATAAAGAAAAATTTATCATTTGAAAATATTGTAAAACGATCTTTTACACGGATTATTATATTTGAAAACGGATACTTCCACATTTTTCTATAAAATTAAATTACTAATTACATAGTTATCTAATCATAAATATACTGAATACGGTATTAAATATTATCCATAAAACATAATACATTAATATATACGTACTTTATAATATATGTATAAACACGCGGTTCGTCGATGAAATGGAAACGTAAAAACGTTATTAATTTTTCATATCCAACTAAATTAAAACTTAACAAGTTTTTCTATCCAACTGAATTCAATTTAAATAATTGAAAATATTCATTGAGATATTGGCATATTATGAAAGAGGACTCGGCGGAATAGTCCTATACTGTTATTTTATTGTATAATATGTGCAAGTACAATAAATAAAAGGTTCAGAAATTAATAATACAATATAAAAAAGCCAAATAAATATTCGTTGACAGTTGGATGGACATTATAATATTTCGTGTTGGTCGCGTTTTCAAGATTTTCCACTGATATTTTGATAATAATAAATACATATTTTATACGTACTTTAAATTATTAAATCAAGTATAATTAACTAATTAATAATTAATAAATTAAATAAATTCTAAAAATTCTCATTATTTAAATTTAATATAATAATAAGAGTTTAAATCTCATTATTTGTTCTATAAATACAATCATTACGATCGCTTTGTTTTTTTATTTCAAATATCTAATTATAAATTAATTCATTAATTAATATTTTGTTCGTCTCATTTTATTGACAATATAATATTATGTATAGTTTTATAAAATATTTAAATATTAGACAATGTAATATTATATATTACGTTTAAATTTTATTTCTATACAATCATTAAATTAATTATTTGTTAATATTTTATTTAATATAAAATACTAAGTCGTTATGTATATTTATTTATATATGATTTATCAATATTCTCAAACATTTTTATGTTATTTTGTAAATGTTATTACTTATTAATCATTTATTTTTCTCAAGAAATTAATAATTATTATATTTTATAAGTTTTTATTAATATTTTTTCTATATTTACTTTCACATTTCTACCCTTAACAAAATGATTATATAAATATACTTATGTAGTTATATAATATAATACACATTTATATAAATATATATTTATCTAAATGTATTTATTACGTATATTGATATCAATCGTTAAAATATCATAGGAAAAAATCTTTTCGTATTCTTCATTTTTTATTTTTATTCCTATATCTAATAAAAAAAAAAAAATATTGAGTAGAAAATATCATATTTTATTATAGGTAGTTTATATTTATATTCCCTTAGAGATGGATAATATATATAATAATAATCGATATATAGATATCATATTATCAATTTATCTGGATGTAGTAGAAAGTCGATGATAAATTATATAATCATATAGACGTACATCATCTTACAAAAATGCTTTTTCCCCTATGGACATTCGAGGACATGAATTTACATAAACTTAATTTTAATTTTAACCTAAAAGGTATAACCGTGGTCCGTGTAGGTAATTGAGTATTAACTGAAGACTAGCCTATTATTATAATTTACTATACAAATTATTATTTGATTCTGAATAAATATATAATCAAACTTCACACACATGAACTTGAATAATTAAAATTTTATGCTAATTAAAAAAAAAAAAAAAAAAAAAATAGGATTTTGTCCGCTGTAACAACATACGCAATATTGATCGCATTATCATACATACATATTATCTAATCTTCTAAAATCTTTTCTGAACAAATTTTTCTAAAACCGACCTAATTAAAAACACGAAAACATATTATTATAATATTATAAGAACACATAAACGTTATAAATAAAAACATAAGTAAGCGTAAATTCAGTAAATACAACAGACACGCAATTTAAAGTTTTGTCGGAATAAAATAATAAAAAAAAATAATAATAAATTGCCCACTAATAGTCACTATATATTATGATAATATATTATTTAATTCGCCAAGTTAATTATATAATAAATTCACTACAATAGTATAATAATACTTATATGTAGTGAAATATATTTTATACGTTATGACCGATGCCAAACGAACAGCAAGACATAATATTATATAATGTTACGCGTATAATATAATAATAATAATAATAATAATAATAATAATAATAATAATAATAAT
>JAIUCT010000012.1:11556752-11619341 GCA_021307375.1 Tetraneura akinire | reverse complement strand
ATAATAATAATAATAATAATAATAATAATAATAATAATAATAATAATAATAATAATAATAATAATAATAATAATAATAATAATAATAATAATAATAATAATAATAATAATAATAATAAAAATAATAATAATAATATTATATTGTTAATTATATAACCGACTGAAGAAATAAACTTCGATAATAAACTTAAAATATAAAACTATATACGTACATAAAATGTTAGATTCGAAACAAAGCCTTTGTACACTGGGGCAAGTCATAAGTATCTTTATAGATAATAATCACACAGGCTCCGATGTGCGTATATTCATAATATTAAATTAGAAAATTTAATGGCTTTCGAATAAAAGCGATTCTCGGTATTCCGGCAGTGTTTCGTGCATATAAATTAGATTTAATCATTATTCATTACTTTACACATAAATATAATATACTCAACGATCGCGTCGTTATCGCCGTTGTCGGGGTCACGTGTGCGAGGTTCACGTGATAAGTGGCCTAATTGTGAGTGAGCCAGGGGTTGGGGCAATTGCCATCCCCCTGCGATTTCACTGGAGTCTGGAAGGCAAAGTTATAATTTTTCCCCTCGATATTATGTTTATAATATAAAATATATATAATTCATCAAAATAAAATCATATATGTATAGTTATAGGTAAAATGTGTTGACAAAAAATTATGATAGGTATTAAAATTTTTGTATATTATAGTAAATACTTCAATTTAATGCAATGCTGGGTAAGTTAACGAATTTTTTTAACTGCGTTAAGTTTTTTGAGTACAATTTTTTGCCCTCTTCATGTTTATCGATCCTCTAGTATACGCCATTGCACGTGGGTATCTAATGTAAAAGTTAAAATTTAAACCATATTGGTTTTTTGAAGGTTCAAAATAACCTCGTACAACGATGTCGATTGGATAAAATGTTTTTCAAAAAAATTTTATATTATATCTGAAAGTTTGGATTTGGAACAACGATAATATACCTACTGATGTATACGTACCACTTATACTAAACTTGTTTCCTTCTTTAAGAAAAAAAAAATCATATTAGGTATATTTGAAATTTTTATTTTTATACGTATATTTATTAAGTAACTTTTTCTCTTTCTTTAGCTATTAAAGCGCTAAAAATATAATTTTCTAAGGAACGGGCAATGTTAATACATATATTTTTTTTCAATCATTTTTATACAACGTTTTTACATTTTAGTTATTTTTATTTCCTTCTAATAGAAATTCAAATTTTTTTTTACATTTACTATTTAGGTTTCTTATGTATAAGTACCGGTTAAGACTTTGGTTGTTTACGAGTTTTTAACGTGTCATATCTTATATCATTGCCCGTAGGACGTAATATTATAAAGGTTTCTTTGTTCTGCGGCGGTTTTAATTATTAAACTGGATGAATACCAACGAAGATTTGAAACGTTCATTTTTATTCCTTTCTCGTGTTTCTTATATACGAGTAATTTCAAAATTTTGCAGTCTTGCGTTTAAAAGCAATACATTTTTCCAAAATTTATATATAAATAAATAAACAATAAAAATTTATGCTGTACCTATGTATAGTAAATCATGATTATTTAAATACAAATTCTCAAACGTTACACGAGGACATTGCAATTATACCGAATACCGTCATACCGAAAATTTTGTATTGATGAAATAAGAAATAATATAAGTGCGAGAGCCGCCATAAGAAAAATTGGAATTTATATGATTTGCGTTGTCATTTTCATTTCTAGTGATAATGATAAAAATCAGAACGCGATAATTCAATTATATGGCGTGTATATTATAAAGATAAACTCAACAGAATAAAAAGTGTTATTATTTTCACCACTAAAATTATTCGCATAATAATATTGTAAATTGCAAATTTTACCGGTATAAATGTAATATAATAATGTTAATAATTACCATTTTATTTTTGGATTTCAAAGTTAGACTCGAGACGAGAAGGTAACGGGACTATAACATGTTGTAAATTGTAATAATATAGTATTTTGATCGAAAACAATTTTTTTTTACTTTTTTCGTTTTGCAACTTATAAAAGATATATTCGACTATTACAACATGTTAACTAGTATTTTGAACGAAAAAAATTGTTTTTTAAAAACGCGTGAAGGTTAGGTTGCTTATTGCTCATATAGTTTTTTGTTAGTTTTTAGACATTTTGTTAATAAATTATTTTCAATTTAACGCAGGCTACTGACGAAAAACACGTGTTCACAATATTATAATAAGAATAATTAAAAAAAAAAAAAAAGAAAAAACGTTTGGAAAAAATTTACGAAAACCTATAACTATATATACGCATTACAATCCTATTATAAAAAATATAATGTAAAGGTAATTCTTTTGTCAGTCTGCTCTATTTTTATAAATATGTAAAATTTTATTTTACAGAAGACCAATTATACTAAAAAGGAAACGTTCATAAATTCATAATCCGGATTTTCGGCCTATACGTAATAAATTATTTAAACGGGAAAATAAACAATTATAATATAAAGTCCACGGTATATTCACAGTATATTCGCAGTGTAGGTATAAATAACTCGGTATATTCTTTATTTTAAATCTAAGCTTTTGTAATTTGTCACGATTTTTATAAATTTTTTTAGAAGGGAGATTATACATATTTGAATTTTTTTTTCTACCTAATTTCAACGCTTAAACCAGCTAGTGTTCATATAATATTATTATAATGTATAGTTTTTGGAAGCTCGTTTCGACCGTTTTAAGTGTTACAAGTCCTGGACTAATAATAATAATAATAATATTATACATGGCGCGAAACGATCGTTGACGCGCGCCTCGTCAGATAACACCGCCGCCGCGCCATCATCGCCACCGCGTAGTCGGACGGAACGGAAAAAGAGCAGTGCACCCACACGGCAAGCGCCCTTCCCTTCCTCAGTCGACACTCGGCACTTGGCACTTGGACGATATACTCACGTTTCGGCAGACGGACTACAGACGGCCAGCGGATAATTTGTGTCCGACGTCGAAAGAAAACAACAACGATACATTGACGTGAAAAACTGTTTTTGATTATTTTTGTTGTTTTGTTTTCACGTCAACGAAAACGTTCCGACGACTATGGACAACGAAAATTACGATTATCTGTCTTACGAAGACCAGGAAAAAAGTAAGAAAACACGACATCACGTTTTGAACTATAGTAGTTTTATTATTAATTGTAATTTTACGCTTATTGTTATTATATTATTAATTATTATTTCTTATAATATTAATTTTCACATTTGTCCCGTACATATTCGTATAATATGAAATATAATATAATAATACAGTTTACGTTTGCTTATTGTATTGTTTATTGGTACTGTGTATATAAATAAACAACAATGGTATATACCTAGTACTTACCGCGGTTATAGTTAAAACCGCGAGTATATAGTTAGTTATACAATAAATAATAATAATGCGAAAAATATAAGTAGTAATGTATAGATAGACGAAACTGTAATATTATATACGAATACTCTTAATGATAATATGGCCCGACGAATCGCCATAATATTATTATAATAAATATGGAATATTGTTGCGTCGATTCGTCGCGAATAATCTAATTTAATCAATTTTCACATATCTATGTTTAATATTATAAAACTATAATACCCAATTAAACTGTATAATAATATTATTGGCGTTGACTAATTATTATTATATTAAAATAATGATATTTTTTGTGAATTATACATAATATTATAGGTATTAATGATGTTTGAAAAAATTTCAGACGTAAAATAATAGAATTACAGATCTAAGAACTTAGGTAATTTTAGGTTAATCGACCAAAAACAATTTTTTTTCGTAATTATTCCATGGAAAACTATATTATGAAATATAATATACAGGGTACGTAAATAAGGTTATTATATACCTAGGAATACGATATTCTATAAGCAAAAATGAGAAATTATTGAATTATCGTGAATATTAATCGTAATTTATAAGTTAAGGGAAAAAATTAAATTAAAAAAATAACATTTCTATTATGCTTATTTATTTTATTATTAACACCCGACAACGAAATTATTACTCAAATTATAGGTATTTTTTTTTTTTTTGTGCAAATTGATGTTTTCCAATTTTCTGGACAAATTCTGGTATCTTCATCATATATTCATATACAGTTAAAATATTGTGATAAATCAACGTCTTAATTTTTATATAAAATACACATATTATAATATATTATGTTTATTTTACATTGTTTGCGTATTTAATATTTTTTTTATTTATTAAATTGCTCCAATATAATAGTTTTATATTTATTTGATTGATGATTTCATCCATCAATTCATGTCGGAAATGGGAATATGAGTAATTCTACCTCTATATAAGCATGGAATGCTCATATTTTTCATATTTAACTAGGTATAATTTAAAAAATTATTCCAATATATTATTTTAACATTGGATTTTATACATATACGAGTTAAATATTTTTATGTTTTGTTATTTATTAGATATAGGTATTATTATTATTTTTATTTATTATTCGACTTTAACTATATATATATAATAAATTAATAATATCGTTAATTATTTTTGATCTTTGATTTTATAAGTAATCAATGAATACATAAAATATTACATTGTTCATATTGTTATCGAGTTACTTGGTATGCTACGTATGTGTGTACTATATACAATATACAATGTATATTATTAAGTAAACAGAATAAATAAAAATACTGTTGAGGCGTATTGACAATCGTAATAAAACAATAATTACTGCAACTGCCACCTATACGCATTTGAATTTTACGACAATATTATTATTATTGATACGACTATATACGAGTAATATTCGGTCAAACGGAAATATGAACCTTTCACAATATTTAAATTATTGTATACAAAGTGTATGCGAACTAATCAATTTGTAGTCTTTTCTATAATATGATATTGGAAAACAATCGGGTTTTATTTAAATTTCTGTAGATATACACATGAATAATTATTATCGGGGTAATTTTTAAACCTATTAAATATTCCAAATTCAGAGTTGACTTCGTACATTATAATAACGCGCGTACCTATTTCACTATTCAATTTGCAGTACTTTAACTGCCGCGTATACGGTTAATTAAAAATTCTATAATTATAATCATTTAGGTATATAAGACGCATATCTCGTAAACGACATGCGCGTAATTGCAGAAATTGCAATTAAATCATTTCGCTAAAAAGAAAAAAAAGAACGAATAATATACGACCGATATTCTATACTTATTATGGTACTTAAATAAAATTGTATCCTATGATTTATATTTATGTATTCCGCTTTCTGCCAATTTTCAAATTACACTATAACAATAATAATATTTTATACATTATTTCATTATTTATACGATTACAGTTTATTCGCATGTAACTAAAACCAAGTTTATAAAATATACAAACCACACACAAAATAATATTTTAACACCGTACACTCACCTAACTACTAATTTCTATTAGACACGAATGTACCTACGATGTGCCTACGTATGTGGATCATAAATTTAAAATTAAATAAGAAATCAATAATATATTATCTATATTACATAATAATACATACCTGTAATGCATTAACTTTCCAAACTCAAATAATAACAATTAAACAATATAGGTATGTATAAATTATTAAATTTTAATAAAAATCAAACAATATACCTGCAATTATTAAAAATTAATATTAAGTCAGGTTTTTCAACAATGCGTTTTAAATATAATTTTAAAAATCTAAATAGTAATACTATATTACATTTATTAAAAAAAGAAAAGAAAATTGTTTAAAGTCATATTAATTGGACATGTACAGGTGTAAATTAATCTAACATTATATATGTTACGGGCAATGTGAACCTTATTAAAAAAAATAACAAATATCATTATAATAATATGTAATTTATTAAATTATTATTTATTGATATTATTTTAAATATTTTTATTTGAACAAGGTAAACTATTATGGCATTTGAGCCATAATATAGCTAATTTTCTAGCGATTCTTTTCTATTTCGATTAATTGATTTTTTCCTTGATTCCGTCACATTTCCATGTAAATTTTGTTCATTATTTTCTGTATCCCTCACATTTTCATGTACATTTTGTTCATTATTTTCTGTATCGTTAGAAAGAACTTTTATTGAATCAAAAGCTGCTTGAAGTTCTTCTTCGGTTTTTAATTTTGAAATTATTATATCATTATATGTTATTTTATTTTTGTACGTGTGTCCAATATTGTAAATGTAAATAAAAACATACTTTGCAATTCAAAATGTTATAATGGTTTGACTAGTACAAACAATTTTTTTTTTTAATAAGATTCACATTACGCGGCAGGACTACATTGCCCGTAACATATGTATAACATAATATGTGTAACATACGTCTTCATGTATACCAATTCTGTTTTTTAATGATATCTTACTAAAATAATTATTATAGAAGCGACGTTTTTTTAATTGTAAGATATCTTCATTTAAAATTAAATTAATATTACACTTTTATAGTAATTTTATAAAAATACAACTTGTATCATATAAATTATTACAGTATCGTGTAGTATAACCAGATATTGTACTTACGGCGTGAAAATGAAATTGATATTTGCACTAAACCGTTTTAAAGTGAAATTTATAATTTTTTCATGCATATAAATCGACATGAAAATATAAAATATGTATAGATATTATAGGTAAATATTGAATATAAGAATAAAAGAAAAAATAGATTTACTGTAACATTTAAGATGCAATTATTTTTTTAAAAAGAACTATCAAAAATACGCATAAATAAAAATTAAAAATGTTTGTCTTAACTCTTAATCATTCACATTCACTGCCGGTTTATTCTGATTTATACGATATTTAGACACATTATGAGTACCTACTCATAATTTAACACTGAACTTGTAAGTATATAGCTACAGAATTATTATACTCTGTATGTCATATTTTATAATTTGAGTCTTTGTACAAATTAATGATCAAAGTTAATTTTGAAATATGTTAATAAACATATAATTAACTTTGTCAAATGTTTTACAGTTCTATACCTGTATTATTATTTATTACACCGTTAAAATGAGACTTTAACAAGATGTAAATAGTAGTACCTAGTTATTATTAATATTAATATTTATATATATATATAAAATTCCTAAAAAAATTTATTATAAAATATAATTGATTATAGAAATCAATAAAAAAAAATCATCTTGTTATTAGTCGCAATGTATAGTGTATACTTATAAATTTATAATATTATGCAGCTTTCCATATATTATTATATAGTTATTATACGTTTTTTTTTTTTTTTAACACTTCGTTACATTCGTTTTTATATCATTTATTAAAATACAGAACGAAAGTTTTATCACTATATTTAAATCATATTTTACGAGTATATATAATATTTAAGTTAAATATTAACTTTATCAAGTAGGTACCAATATTTACAAGATATTTTAAGATTGTCATTCATTAAAATAAGCTTTGTATGTAGCTTTATTGACATATTAGTATAATATATCATTAACTAGTAACTACCCAGGTCAATGTAGCTACGTTTATAGATAAAAATTAATAGTTCATTATAATGCAATATAATATTATTATTACTTCATAAATTATAATAATACGTAAAATATAAAATAATATAATAGGTGTACACATATTTATATGTAATTATGTTATGTAATGTGAAAATAATAATATTGTGGTAGGTATCGTCCAAATAGCTTTAAAATTGTAATTTCTCGAGTCGTAAAATGTAAATAATACACACACGTATTATACTCAGTATTTTTTTAATATTATTCTTTTTTTAACCGAGAGTCGGAGAAAACATAAGTCGATCTACTTATTTTATAGTACGTATAATAATTATTATTACAAATAGCCCGCATATTGTTATAATGTATTAATGTATATTTGATTGGCATGTACTTTAGTGTTTCAAATTACAACTGCAGGGTATTAATGTATAATATTAATATTATATTATTGTGTAGATACATGATATAAAAAAAAGTCGTAGATAAACAAAAGTTTCTATTTTTCATTATATAGTCCATAATATATTTTGTATTATTTATACGTACTCGTAAATAAACACCTATATAGATACGAAAAATAATAATAATAATATGCGAGTCGCCAACGTGAAATACGCGTCACTTTGCTTATAATTGAATTATATCCAATATTCAATCAGAAAATTCACTTACACTCTTCTGGATCAATAATTTGAACTTTACCTTTTACACGTTCATTCAAGTCTACCGGGTTATTGCGGATATACAATTCAATTTACATTGTGTAAACTATTTTTTAATATTACAATCGAATTATCTGATGTATAATTTTACATAATTGTATAACAAAAACATCCGTATTATCATTGTGTAGGTATATATACATACGATATTATTAATACTCAATGATATTATAATATGTCATATGGAATCGTATAATTTTGTACGGACACATTAGTCACTTGTCACTATGCTAATATTATGTAATATGTATATTAAATTGAACTAATAATATTAAATTATTCATGGCATAATAAACACATATATTATAATGTAAACAAACTATCTACGTATAATTACTATAAGACACTCCAATGTAGGAAGTATAAACTCGCATATATCATTCCAACTTACCAAATGTTCATGCATAATTATAATTTATAAGTATATATGGCTGATTAAGTTTTTCTCTATACTAATTTAAGTCGAATAAGTTTAAAAATTAACTTAATTAATTATTACAGTTGGAACTTTCTTCTTTTTTTCTCTTTTTATATTCTTTTTATATTCGCGAGTAGGTAGATAAAGGTATATATAGTAATATAAATTCGTCCACAATTTAAATATTTTCTTATCCGTTTATTCGATATCTAAGATATCATATCTTATTAATATTTAAATACATAATATTATGTTACCAACTCTTAAGACCTTAACGTTATTTACAATAAAATTGACGAGAAAAATATGTCTCATGTGACCCATCTCCATCAAAAGTTTATGCTATATATGTATAGTGACCGCTATAGGTATATACTATACAGAATAGGTTTTATACGCGATTACACGAAACATAATTTAGTAGATATTATATGAGTTTGAAGTTATACTGAATTCAATATTATCATAGTGTACGAGTATATATACGTAATAAAATAAAGTATTTTTGATATTTATGATACGATTCCAAATTTGTTATACGTACCTATATATTATAAAATAATATATCCCATACTCACGATAAAAATATAAAATATGTATTCCATGATTCATTTATCAATCAGTCATTGTTCGTTTTTTTATAACTTATATATAGATAATAAGCTAATAGAAAATAAATAAATTAGTTAGTACTTAAAAAATTGAACATTATTTTAATAATTAAAAATGACTATATATAATGAACGGTATAAACTGTTTTTAGTAAACTTGAAAACTATATATAATTTTAAGTAAAGTAGGTACCTTATATACGAGTAATACCTAAGAGTTATATTTATACGAAGCTCAAAACGAATTAAATACGCTTAACTATTTATTGTTATACTTACGTTTAATAAATCGTGTTTATAAATACCTTCTGTTTCATTCGTGTGAAGTTTAAAAATAGCATGCGAGATGGTGTGAGGAATTTAAACAAAATCTGGTCCTACGTCTAATATCCATTTTCGATTTGAAATTTATACATTGTTGATAGGTACAACGCGTGTTATAAAATCGATTTTAAAAAAACTTAAAAAGTATGAACTGTAGACGTATCATTTTATACAATAATTAATATTAGATTCTAATTAAGTATTATGTTTTATTTAAAATAAATAATAGTGTACGGAATAAAACTATTTTTATATTAACTGTCTATGTTGTGATAACATGTTACAAAATGATTACAATTTTTATAAACAATTTTAACGAATTTTAAATAGGTACCTATAATAAAATAAATCAATTATGTATTTATTTTTTATTGTCTGCATTAATTTGTACACTTTATTGTTTTAATACGTCATATAATATTCTATTTTTAATGTGAATACAATACTGGGGTTTTCAAATAAACACGATAATGTATATCATAATTAATTATCATTACCATTAAAATATGATCAACAGTACACATTATAATATTAATAGTCCGTGAATTATAATATTTTATTTGTGTTTATAAAATTCGAACGATACGCAAATTATAATAATTATCATTAAATACTAATAAAATTTAATAATTATACAATCGATATTTATATATTCCAATGACTTTTAAATTGTATTTAAAATTAAGAAACAACCTTTGTGAATTTTTAAATAAATATTATGAAAATGATATGATTCAACAACATAATATTATATCATTTAATATATAGGTAGATAACATTTATATTAAAATAAAAATATGAAAAATTAAATTATGTCACTTAATAATTAATACATTTAATATAGAAACAAAATATGTTCATAAGTAACTCGAACAAAAATATAATTGGTGTTTAATATTTTTACGTAGACAGGGGTGGATAGGCCCATAGAGAAAACGGGATTTTTCCTGTGGGCCCTCATCTTGTATAATGTCAGTGGCCCCCCTTGGCACCACTCGATTTTTAACAATTTTACAAGTTATTGTTTTAAAATAAGAATATACGAATAATGCGAGCAACGCGAGCAATTTTTTTTATTTTGGTGGCCTTTTTAAAATTTTTCCCTGTAACAAAAAAACTACCTATCTACCCCTGTACGTAGATACAAGTACTATTTCATATTATCATTAGGTACTAATTTTTAAAATCAAAATAATAATTTTCTAATCTACTAACCGAATTATAATTAATCATTACAATATATTATGTAATTATATACATAGTTAAAATAATAAAATTGTAAGACTATAATTTAGAAGAAGTAAAAATGACTAATACTACTTTATTAATACAATTTTAAATACCTAGGTACCAAAATTTATAAATATTTAATTCATTAAACTTTTAATGTTTAAGGACAGTTACATAATAAAATCAAAGAACTTTGAAATTGATTATCATAATATACATATTATAGCCATAATTGTTTATTTTATTGTATATTTATACACTATTATGATATAACAATATTATACCTAGTCATTATTATTATTTATATTTAAAATGATTTAACTCTGTGATTTTTGAATAATACGTAAGTACCTATATATATATATATATATTATGGTATACATACAATTAATTATTAAATAATAAAAAATTCGTGGATTAATATTCGCATGAAATTATACTTCCGTTTCCGTAAATGCGAAAACAAAACAAAATATTTTTTAATAACATTCTCACGTTTTTTTTTTTTTTTAAATAAATTAATTCTTTCATACCTGTAGCTTATTAAACAATTAATAAACTCATTAAATTACTTGTTATTGTATAACTTTTATTATATAAGTGGATACTAGATACCTTTAATATTAATAATTATTATCAGTTATTTTACTACTAAGTAAAAACAAAAATATATTATGAAAACATAATGTCATCATAGCAGTCATCGACTGTTTCATTATTGATTATCAGTTTATATTATTATTTTTTTTATATGTATTATATTAAAAATGTATTTTTACCTATTTAACTGTATACGGCATAAAAAATTAATTATTCAATATTTATTATAAACGATAAAACTATCTATATGTCACTTAAACTGTTCTATAAAAAATAAAAAATTGTTGTTAAAAAAATGAAGTTCTAGGTAATATTACCTATATTATTACCTACATTTTATGTTCGTGAAATATTTTATTGATAATTTCAATCGATTATATATTATTATATTAATACGATTATATTATTCATAAAATTCGTAAAAATAATAACGTAATGGAATTTATTGGGCAAAACGAGTTATGTATAATAAAAAAATATATAGGAAAATAATGTTTTGTATAATCATATTATAATAATACCCGAGTATAAACGAGGTTAAACGAGGGTAATATATAAATATTATATAGTATTATATTCTATAAACGAATATACACGTACAATTAATTGTGTATATTATTGGAACCAACATAACTCGCAATCATTCAATGACAATAATACATTTGACTGAATATAACAATTGAAATTCCGAATATAATATATGTTTCTTGAAAAGGCTGTATAGGTACGAGTACATTGAAAAACTCAAAGTATCAAAGAAAGTTTTTTTTTCGTATTGTTATGTAGGCGTATTATTTGCTTTATTTTAAATGGAAAATAATGTACCTATAGTCCTATACCTACTATTGTTCAATCGTATTATATAATATCAAATATTAAAAAAAGTTCTTTTTTTAACCGAGAGAACGTGTGATGCACATCAATTCATTATTTATATTCATATTAAAATATTTAGTTAACATAATATGAATAACACCTACACTGATGTCTGATATTATTGTTGTATAATTTTATCCTAATGCATTATTGTAAAAATTTTAATATTATTATCTTATTATTATTATTATTTTTTTTTTTTATTAATATGCTAGTATGCTACATTTTATTAAACATAAATATTATCATTTTACAGGGAGGTAACAAGTTAAGTTTATATATAAATATTAATAAAATAATAATTTTATTGTTGAAACTAAACGATTTTATTAACTGTTGAGATAGACAGATAATAGTGAATAGGGGCGTCATTTGGAGTAAAATCATGGGGTAGCAATCTTGAATTTTTTTTTTTTTTTTATCTAATGAAGGAAAGGGAAAAGTTGTTGGATTGATTTAATTAATTAAAAATAACAGTTAATTGTTCATAAGAATTAGATATTTTATAATATCGTCCTCAATCATTATCGACGATAAACCGTTTCCTGGGAAAAATTTAATTATGCCAAAAATATATTAATGATATACTACCTTTGTATTTTATACGTCAGTCTACTATATATAGTAGTGTTGCCCGTATCGACATTCGACAGCGGTTAACGTAAAGTGGTTTTATAATATTACGTGGTCATAAAAATTGAAAATACTAATATACGTAAAAATGTATAAAATATTATAAGTAAAAATAAAATAATTCATGTTTTATTGTTTTCTACCTTTAAAAGTTATTATTTTAGATTCTGAGCGAAGCGAAGAATGTATTGGTTTTACAATGATGTGTGATTTTTTTTTGTTTTTTTTTTTTATTCTGTAAACATTTTTACTACCCGAAATAATGCTCCGATTATCACGAATAGGGTATGTTTCCGGTAGCAAAGTGGATCTAGTTGGTACTTTATTTAGGTCATTTTTTGAATTTCTCAAAATTGACCCTAAGCGGTAGAAAAAACTTCTTAGTCTGAAAATTTTACTGAAGTATACTTACATATTACTTAACATCATATTAAAATATTAGAAAATCCATTGTCAAAATTTTTTTTTATAGCCGTTTTAAATTGATATTTTTAGGAAAACGAAAATCTTAGAATCCATACGTATAAATAAATATTCTGAAAACACTTTTACTACCCGAAATAATGCTTCGATTTTCACGAATAGCGAGTTTCAGATGTAAAAGTGGATGTAGATGGTACTTTATTTAGGTCATTTTTCGAATTTCTCAAAATTGACTATAAGCGGTAGAAAAAACTTCGAAAAAATGACGAAAAAACGGCATTTTTCACGAAAAATGAAATTTTGACGAATTCAATTTCTATATTTCACGATAACTCGGGCAATTTTTAAGATAGAGACCTGAAATTTTTTTTGAAGGTTCACATAGCTATTATATATATGTGGTAAAATTTTGGAACCGTTTTTTAAATTTTTTTATAAAATATTGAACATTGAATATTTCGTAAAATTCTCGTTTTTACGTATATAATGTTTGATAAAATTGTCAATTTTTGGTATTAAGGTCTGAAAATTTTATTGAAGTATACTTACATATTAATTAACATCATACTAAAATATTAGAAAAATCCCTAATCAAAATTTTTTTTTATAGCTGTTTTAAGTTGATATTTTTAGTTCAAACGAAAATTATAATTTGACTGAACTTCGCTCAGAATCGTTTTTTCGAATGCAATGGTTTATCATTGCATTCAAATTCTAAGTAAAATTAAACGCTATGATCCGCACACCTGTATCCTGTGCGGCAGGAGTATCAGCTCTTTTTTATTTTTATAATACATCACAATTTTTGTGATCATTTTTGAAGAATCAATAAATTTTTCTTTTTAGAAATTATTTGTAGAGTAGCTATTTATTTGCAACCACAATAAAAATGGTGGGGTAGCAATTGCTACCCCTCGCTACCCCCTAATGACGCCCATGATAGTGAATATTATAATACTGTATTTATATTAATATATTCATGATACAGGTATACTAATATTATTAATATACCTAATTATTATATTCCAAATTATGATGAAGATATAATATTATAATGTCATGTTCATTATTTGCGCAAAGTAATTTTTTCCACATATTTTATTGTATTTTCTATAATATGACTGTATGACATTCTCTTCACATTGTTTTTGACCTTTATACTTTTATAATAGCTTCATGTTTCATGGTTTCTGTGAGACACTCAGATTGTCATAAAGTTAAAGGTATATATTATTATATTGATCGTGGACAATATACAAGTAAAGTTCAAATATAGCTATAACTATAAGTTGGTCAAATTGGTTCATCAGTTTTTCAAATATTTTTAAAGTAAAAGTTGAGTTTCGATCGTCGGAAATATAAGTGTTTATACACAAACTACCTATTATAAAAAATAAAAATGTACCTATACATAATTTATGATTTTTTTTTAAAATTGTTGAGGTAAGTCCTTCTGTACACTAACAAGTTTGCTTTCAATAAAAATTCATCTTTATTTATAAACAATGTAAGAAGATTGTGTATAGCTAACTATAGGAGCAAATAATATTGTATTTTTATTTATTTAGTAGGTATTACAACACTATAATATTGAATGGTGGAATTAATTAAATTATATTTATAAAGTTAAAGTGATTTCAATCCAATATTGTAAATGTCTAATAAAATAGGAATTAATTTCTTTTATCGTGACGAAGCCAATAGACCTTAATGATTTTATACACGTATTGTCTTTTTTTTCCTGATGACGTAGGTAATAAAGGTTTTTTACAAATAAATATACGTTCATATTCAATATGAAATTTTTGACAGAAAATTTAAAAAATTATAATAAAATATATTTACTTTATATTATGAGAAATCTAAAATGTATCCGTTTTTATGAATAATTAGAATAATCAATTATTTGTATTAAAATACAATGGAGACCCAGCAAGGGAATTTAAAAAAAAACTAATAATATAGTAAAAGACAACACTATCAAATCGGATCATAAATTATTAAAGTTAAAAAATACAAATTAAAACTATCGTATTTTCTTATATTTAATATTAAAATAAATATAAATATTATAATATTTTACGATAAATTATGTTGTTTATTCAAAAGTGCAGGAAACATGTTTATTATATTATGTGATATTATATATTATCGGAAGTGAACTGTAGATAATAAAAATATGTATAATAAAATATATAATTGCATAATAACATAAGAGAAGATAGAAGAAAGTATCAACATTTTGTAGTTAAATGACCGGATAAGCTTGGTGTTTATATATAATATTTTACATATTTTTCTCACATTTGCAAAAAACTCAGTTTATTCTCACAATTTCACTACAGTTAAGTTATAGTTACCATTGACCAATAATTATCATTTTTTATGGTATACAAAATGAGAAAAAAAAAATTGAAATTGATTTCGTCGAAATTTCTGTTTTCGTAAAAAATATCATATTTTTGTCATTCTTCAGTAGTTTTTCCTATCGCATGAGGTCAATTTTGAGAAATTCGTAAAATAACCTAAATAAAGTACAAACTAGATAATAATATTTTCTATCGGAATCATATACTATTCGTAAAAATAATGTATTTATTTATAAATATTATCCGTTAGATAAATGTAGGTACCAATACTTTATACCTATTATGAATTATGAATAACTAAATGTATAGGTATACATTTTTTTTTAATATAATAAATATATAATACATACCTATAATTAATTACAATGATTATGTCTTTTCTAATTTATAGAAAATAATAAGAATGACGAAAAAATAAAAACTCGTTGCGTCTTAAGTATAGACTAATAGACTATAGGTATATAAATCAAAACCACAATAATCACAATTGTAGTATTAGTATAATAATATAAACAATTTTTAGATTAGATAGCAATGTTTAATTATTTCATTATTAATGCTACGTAAGGATTTTATGTATATTTAACCTAGATTAAAGAAAAAAAAATGTTATTTAGAATTTAAGAATTTGTGATGACATCAGTTTTGTGGTGTCCTAGTTTTAAAATAATTTAAATATAGGGTTTTGAAAAAGAACAAGGGGACGGAGAGGAGACACACGAAGACGTTGTCTTGTGTTTAGTCTCCTCTCGTTTGTATCCTCCCTGCTTGATTTGTATTTGCGTTATATGTTTGTGATTTGTATTTGTGTTTTTTTTTTAATATATTTAATGATTAATAAATTTATTTATATTAATTATTAGAGTGATTTATTTTGTGTGTGTTTCACATACAACACAATGGTATAAATATTATTTTAATAAAATAATATTACTATGTCATATAATTAATAATTATAATTATTGTAATCGTCAATAAATAATTTATTTAAATACATAGGAATTTATTAAAAATACTAGTGCTATTTTTAAGCTTATCGATATTATTCTCGATATACCTTTATTCCTTTATAAATAATTATTTTAAATTTTAAATGGTTCTTATATTATGTAAAAGAAATAGTTGGTATCCTATAAGGTATAACTGATTTTATAATCAATTTTACAGGTACAATAATAGATTTATTTAAATCAATTGATAATATTGAGTAGTGAGAATGAATATAATATAATATCTATACCTATAATAAATAAAAATTATTATTTTATAATTTTTATAAATTTATTAGGTACTTAATTATTGTAACTTTAAAAATTAGGTACCAAAAACAAATAAATCTGATAAAATGAATTTATAGATAGGTATTTTATTTTCAGTTCTAACAAAATATTAAACTCAATTATAGCCATTTGTACATTACATAAAACAAAACTAATTCGATTTTAATTAAATTTACGAATGATACCTAGTAATTTCAATATTTCAAAACGTTTTATTCACAATCTACATTCGGAAATTATTCTTATGCTTAGGCGGAAATTCACTGAAATTTTTGGGGCTAATATATACCACGGCATTAAATCAAAATGAGTCTTGATGTTAAGTTAATCCAATTTAATAATTATTACTTATTAGAGTACAACTACAACGGCACATAATATAGATATAGTGGAATTGTAAAAACGAAAATGAATTATTTATAATATAAATATTAAATAATAAATATAATATATACAATATGACAAATATTTGAAGGGGATATTATCCTTAAATATGCTCCCCTATTTTCGTCTTTGTTCTTTAGTCAGAAATAAATGAAAATGAATACCCAAACGATTTTAAATGAAATTATTGCGTAATATGTTGATCGAAGCACCTACTATTCTATTCATTCGGTCAAAAGACAAATTAATAATATGTTATATAATTATAATTTGATCCTTCGCTTTAATCTTTTTTATACACATATTTTATTTTATTTTTGCTTGTATGTTATCATATCATATTATTATATTCGTTTATATATATCGTCTACGAGCTACGACAAACATTATTATTTATCAGTCCTATACACATTTATATAAAAGTATATAGGTATATTATATTATCTGGAATGTTGTTGATTTAGTTTTTATTATTAAAAATCGACATTCTAATACTCGTATAATATATTCTATATACGAGTATTTGCTCCCCCCCCCCAAAAAAAACAAAAAACACATATAAAATATATAATACGAGTATATTGTGGTATCATTCTATCATGTCAATACCAATACGTAAACTTAGATGTGTAATTTATCTTGATTTTACTTTAATTATTAAGCTTGTTTATTGTGGACGTTTTTGAATTTTCGGGTACACCCATAAATATGCGTAAACCATTTTAACCAATTACCTACATTATTATTATACAAGCATTATTCCATTGTACACTCAATTTTAGGGTGCGCATATAATGGTAAATGTGTACAGGTAAAAGCATTAAAACATTTACGAGATTCATTAGATTTGAGTATAGTGTGTTGTACCTGCTACCTATTATCGAGATAGTACCCATCATTATAATACAACACATATTTTTTATAAAAATAAACTATATCAATTCTGGAAACTTTTTGAATGTAGGTATATAGAATATGCTTATCGACCATAAATTTAGGCGAGTAAAAATATAATCGACTTCAATTCAAATTAAATATTATATCATTTGTAAATTTGTCATTTGATACTTTAATATATTATAGTTATTAGATACTGCTCGTGCACGTCTATAATACATGTTATGTCTTTATATGGTATCGATATATTATAATTCATCGGATTATACGCATATAAATGTATATAATAATATATATATATAATTTTTCTTGTTATTAAAACATTATTATAATATCTATGATTATTTATTATATTTTTTGCCCCAAAAAATTAAAATAATACATTGATACTACGCAAACTATAACTTCGTAAAAACGTATACCTATCTATATACGGTTATATCTTATATATACCTATATGGATTATTATTTTTAATTTCTGATCGATATATGTTTTCCTATTATTATAGGTACTTCTCATACATTTATAATGCCTACGTAATACGTACGAGTATAATAATGGTTTACATTAGGTATATTTTAAATACGTCTAAATTATTAATTTAAACGTGTATCTATCGAATCATTAAAACATTTTTAAATAAAATAATTTGTAAAAAAAAATGAATAAATTCGAATTTAATTGGATTGTATAATTTTATATTCTCACGGGTATCGACTTTTAATTTGATATTTTATAACAGCTCGTATATAGGTATATATCATAATATATTATATAATAATTATTAATTATGTCGGTATTTATATGGTGTTACAATATTACATTAAAAATAATAGTTTTCGTATATTATGACGGGGGCAAAAGCAAGATAATATTTTGTTCTACTTATAGATTTAATGCACAATAAGGCAATATATAATAGTTTATAATAATGTATAGGTATAACTACCAAATAAATTTCAGTTTTCCAAATCTAAATAATTAACTATACTTTATACGCTGCACAGTGCACATGACGTGCAGTGACGCATAATCTATATTACTTGCTAGGGTGATTAAGGGTTGAATTAATAATAAGTTACCCCTATTAACCGTCTTTATATAATAGTTATGCCGTATGCATATATTATATACACCTATGTTATGTATATTTGAAATTGCAGTCAGTATACTTCATTATAGGGTGAGGTGACATGTTATAATAGTTTATATATAAAAATTTAAAACTGCAATTTTTTTTAATAAAATATTATTTCACAATTTATATATTTCAAATATCACTGTAATAATCGTTGAAATTTAACTTTTTTTTTTTATAATCATTGTCTCTTGAGTCTTGACTATCTGTTTTCGAATCCAACAAAAAAGTCCTACGTGCGAATTTAAATCGTGTAGTTACGATGTATATATAATATTCGTATATATATGTTATTATTTAGGTTCAGATGAGAACGAACGATTAGAAATGAACGTGATAACTTTCGCGACTGTAATTGCATAATTTAGGAATAACAAGATATCTATCTACTTATGTATAACGTATACATTTAATACGAAATGTTTCCGATTATATTATTCTCTCACGTATATTATGTGGTATGGCTGCGTTCCTGCCGTTGTCTATGTAGATTTTTATTATAATATAACAATGATTTATGTGAGTACCTACCTTTTATGGTATAGGTATTTAATTATCTTAGTTTTCCATTCTTCTACAGTACTCATCGGCTAACACAAATGAATCTTTTATCATCTATATCTACCTATACTTACATCTAGAGTTAGAAATTATAAAAGAAAGGGACTTGTATACACACGTATACATTTAAAACAATAATCATAGAAATATAATATATCAGACTTTTATAGGTATAGTGAAAACAAATAGGTTTTTATTACATTTATTTATATAGTATTAGTATATCATTAGAGTAGCTAATGAAATTAATTGTCATTGATTTTTAAAAACGTATTTTTTTACAATATTTAATCATTTTTTTATGTGAATAGAAAATGAAAATTGACAAAAGTACCAGTATGATCTCTATAGAACACTTATTTCTCAATTCTAATCTTCTTTCAGAATTGAAATCCGATCACAGCTACTACGAGTAATATTGTCAAACGTTTAGGTAGTTTTTAATAAAAATATTGGGATTAGAGAGGCCCCTCAATACAATTATATAAAGTAATAAACAATATTAATGTTAGGTACAATTTACGAGTAAATGTAAATAAATTTATAAAAATAAATATTTTGTAAACACGATTAAAATAATTAAAGTTGAAAGAATTAAAATTATTATATTAATTACATAAGTAGGTAAGTAGGTACATGATTTTGTTTTTTAATTAAAATATTATTTAGTTATTTAATAATTTTATTGCATGTGTTTTATTATTATTTGTAATCATAATTTTAATTTCTAAATAAGACAATTTTAAAAAAAAATTTGCGCCATTAAAATCTTGCATCGGGGGCAGATGCCCCCACTATCCCCTTTAATCCGGCTCTGCTTTTAACTTTTTCTTTTGATGCATATTAACTTAACTTAACCGAGTTTAAAAAAATCATTAACTTGCCCGGCTTTATGCAATTTGTACGTTTATACTATTAAAACGAACACTAGTCAATACTCAAACTCAATAGTATTGTCGTAATGTCGTGTTAATTTTATTCAATATAAAAAATATTGCTGTTGTGTAGTCTAAACTCTATAATTATTATTGTATGTTTTTGTGTATAATAGGTAGATATAAGTCGGGCTAACGAAATAATTACCTATATAAAATATTCAAAGGAAAAACAAACAAATATCACATTTTACTGCTGGTCGTAATATATTATTACGTTTGACCTTTCATGAATAAAAAATGTACTTAAAATTTAATCACTATAAATTCGTTGCCCTTGAAAATGTTTTTCCGATAATATTATATTACCTAATATGTGTTACATTCGTTACATTCGTTACAGCATCACTAAAATAATTAAAAACAATATTGGAAATAGGGATCGCTACCTATTTCTTATTTATATAATATGTAGGTGTTAGGTATGTACCTACAGGTATTTATATCCGTCCTTTTATTAAAATATTTCACTTTATAACAAATCATTTTTTATTTTTGTGGTTAAGCTACATTTTTAATTAAAAATATTATTCTTTCAAATCTGCCTTAAATTATACATAATTATGACATAATATTATACGATATTACATATAACTACGAGTATATAAAATAAAATTCCGGAAAAATGTCATATGTATGTAGATATTTGTAATTGTAGTAGTGCAGTTTTTTAAATTGTAATAATGAGTAATATTGATACAATGAGCTTTTTTACAGTCTTCAATAAATAGTGAGCGTAAATTTGAAACTGACAATAAATTATATTAAATTTAATATCCACGTGTCCACTGTCCACATCAAACAAATATTTTTTTTTTTTTTAAAATATAAAAATAATTAAAAGAAATTAAAAGAAGTTAAAATACCTATCTATGATGTTAACCTATATATTACTTTAAACTTATTTCATTTTTTTTTCGAGGGGTCTAGGACCGAATAATATTATGATTTAGGCTACCCCCTTTAGTTGCGCCCCTGTAGGTAGTTAGGTTTATGTACCTATATAATATGTAGTTACCTATACCTATTAAATTTGTATTTTTTTTATTATTTCTGCACGTTGTTAATATTTTGTTACCCTTAAACATTAAATAGGTAGATATACAATAAACTTACCAAAAAGTTTAGTGATCCAATCACTCGAAATATCTATTTATAGGTACGAGGTACCTGTAAGTATTTTCATAAATTTGCCTACTTCAGTATTTTATAAAACTGGGAGTTGAAAAAATTTGGAAAATTCAAACGTACTTAAATATAATCATGGAGTATAATAATATATAGTAAACATAGTATATATTATATATGTTATTGACTTATTGTGCGAATTATGCTAATGTATGCTATATGCATTATCCGGCTAATGTGACGCTACCCATACCTTTTGGATAAAATAAAAATATGATTAACAAATCGTTAATTTCCGTACATTACGTACGGGTAGTTTATGCATTATCTACCTTAAAATGGGTAATATACAATTTGGGATAAAATAACGGTTATTATTAGACTGGATTAATACCTATATCATATAAAATATTAATATTTAATAGTATCTAGTAGATACATTAAATCGCGTTCGTTCGGTGGTTGATATAAGGAGAATTGAAAGTTTATTTTAAATAAAATCCAATCGGTTTAAATTTTAGTACCGTGCTATCAGCTTTCGTGTATACTTCAATACGGAACGTATTAATTAATTTATTAAAATGAGTTCGCAAAAAGACAATTTTTATAAATGTTTTAATAATTTTAATTAACGAAAAAAATGAAAATTCTATTTATTTGTCAATATGTAATGAAATATTATCAGAAATAAAAATATAAAATTAACCGAAAAAAACCGAAAAAAAAAAACAAAAACAAATAAGTAATAATATATTTAATATGTAATAATTAATGAATAATAATATAATATTATTGTTAATAACTTATTAGTTTTTTGATTAATAATTATTTAGGTATCTACTTTATCTATAGCTTAGTGGTTAATGTATAAATTACCCGAATGAAGTACAGATTGCTCGCAGAGTAAATTTTTTAACTTTTTTTTACTTTATCCAGTAGTTATGGATAGTGTGTACATTAGCTGGATAATATTATATACAATATATATTATCCATTTGTGCACATTACCAGTAACATTATACTCAAACTCAATGATATAATGCAGGTAATAAACCTAGGTAGGTACTTATTTGTTTAAGTAGGTACCTATTCAATATTATTTTATTAGGTGTTTACGAAAATCCGTCGGTTGGTGGAATTGTCAATGAACAAACGGTTTGTTACTCTAAAAGTCTAAACGATTAGATATGTAAAAGTACAATGATAAATTTCAAGTCAAAAACATAATATAATATTATAAATCTCTTCGCTTCCGGATTTCGGTTCAAACCATAAAATATTATATTTTATATTATTATAAATTTAATATAATATAATATTATATATTTATATGAAAAATAAATATTAATACAGAAACAGAATACCGACTACCATAATTTATTATGATTGTGTTTGTGTAATAACACTATCTAAATCTAATCTCTAATACCTCGGTATAATTATTGGTATACGTTAACTGGTCGTACGTTGATACCACGAGTGTTGCAGCGGAGGTGGTAAACAAGGAACAAGCCAACGATATTACTGTGGTTAGACGAATGGGATGGGAAACAAAACATGTCCCGCGCGCTAGACACAAATATTATGGCCATCTCTGCTGAAAAACATTCTCGTGTGCAAACACAAAGCATGTCAACAAAAGACGCGAGCACGACATTACTCGTTATCAGTGCTAAGTTCTAACGCGGAAACAGACGGAAAAGGAAAATAATTCATTGCACCATAATATTTCACACCGTTTTTTATACACTTTGTGAAAATAATTCACAAAACAAATATATATATTAAGTATTATCTGAAGTTTGTTTGATAACGTCTCCGTAAGTTTTTAAAAAAACAATATTTACTATAATATTAAACAAATACAATTCTATACCCTCCACCATAAATTGTCGTTCTCGATCGGTTTTTCTGTTTTGTTTCGTGCCAATCTAATATCTATTAGGTACTGTACTCGTCGTGGCGAACCTCGTAATCATAATCATCTAATCAACGAAGGTATGATTTTATTATTTTATCCTTCATACCTATAACATTGTTTACTTAAATGATATATAGTTATGTATTGCAAAATACTTACTGTTTAGTGAGAAATATACTCAAATTTGATTGTTGTAATTATCCATCTGTTTTGTTTTGTTTTGATTTTGAATATTTATCGTATAAACTCCAAAACATTTATTTTTATTAGTTGTTTTTGTTTTCTGTAATGAAAATGTATTATAATTACATTACTAGGAGTCACGATTATCAATTTATAATAATTAATATATCACCTATCGTTAAAAATTAAACATTGTGTAGAATATTAATTCACCTGCAATATTATCCTCGTAGAGAAAACAAATATTACCTTAATATTGCTAGGTATGTAAGTGTATTAGATTATACCTACCTAGATATTATATATAATTATTATTGTTAATGTAGGCATCTAATATATTATATACTATGCGTCTAATACTAATCGTGCAATTACTGTCTTAATAGTAGAGACTATAAAATAGGTACATAATTTAATTATGTGGATTTATATTATTCAGTGATTTCTATTAATGCACTTGTATTAATTCAATACTAAAGATAAAGATATTTTACAGATTTAGTTAAATAAAAATTGTATTTAATTTTAATAATAGCAGGTAACTAATTTTTAATATGGAAGTTTAAGGTATTGTCAATATTAAGACTTAAGTTAAAACAAAACTGATTTAATACCTTAAAATTAATTGATTTTTTTGTTTAATAGAAATTACATTTTTTAAATTCTTATTATCCACTTAAAAATGATTTATGCTTGCAAATCATTTGCACTTCTATAAATAAATATAATTTTTATTAATTTTAAAATATCTATAGTTTAATGTTCGCTTTTTTGTATATACAATATACCTTCTGCCTACTGGTATGTAAATTTTAATTTGATAATTTTATTTTTAGATGATCTTCTACAGTCAAGTTCTGAAGAAAGCACAAGTGGAACCATATTTAAACAATCTACTACATTGACAGCAAAAATGTGGCCTTCAGTATGTATCATATTAATATTAAAATTATTATTTTAATAAATATAATAATGTATTGTAATTTACTTATTTGCATTTTTTAAACATTTTATTTTTATATTTTAGTTAAAAAATATAAACTTTTTGATGCGTTCTCCGGACAAAAGGCTTATCGGTGGATAAGCCTTAGTTCCAGAGTTTGTTTTAAATTAGCCTCTATGTGGTAATATAACTATGGTGTAATTTCTGTTTTGTTTGTGACCACACCAATGCACTTCCCTATAGCTCCTGTGTTAAATTATGTTCCCTTAGTGTCGCCCATCAGCATTATTCATTGTTGAAGCACTAGTAGTGCATTCGCCAATAGTCATTTCAGCTGGCCAATACTTTGTAATACAATATTATTATTTACAAGTTGTATCATTGCTTCATTGGTATACAGTACTTTATATTATGTTATAATTATTATTCTCTAAATTATGTTTTTTGTAAATTCCAAACCTTTATTATTGTAATATAAATATTTAGTTTATTGTTAATTTTAAATTTTGAGTGAAGCAAAAAATGTATTGGTTTTAAAATGATGTCTTTTTTCTTTTTTTTTATCTTTCAACCCAAAATAATGCTCTGATTTTCATGAAAAGAATATGTTTAAAGTTGGAAAGTGGATGTAGTTGGTACTTTATTTAGGTCATTTTCAATTTTATCGAAATTGACTCTATGCAATAGGAAAAATGATGAAAGTGATTTCAAGGAAATTAAAATTTTGACAAAATCAGATTTAATATTTCACGATAATTCAAACAATTTTTAACTTATAAACTTGAAAATTTTATTGGGTGTTTAAATTGATTCTATATATATATATGATAAAATTTTGGAGCCATTACAATAATTTTTCTACAATTCTATAGAACTTTAAATATTTCCTAAAATTCTTGTTTTTATCTATGTAATGTTTGAGAAATTTTATTTCTCAATTTTTAAAATAATGATTAATAAAAACGACAAAATTTTTAATCATACATACATATATGATTAATTACGCTCAAAATCATATTAGTCCTCCTCATAAATACGTCACTGACAACAGAAAAACACTTATATATCCATTTTTTAAAGAAAAAGTTTTATTTAATGACTTAATTTTTGATAATTATTTTTTATTAAATAACTATTTTTTTTTTTTAATAATCTTAATGTGACTTTAATAAATAATATTTTTATAAGCTTATTCACATTTTATATTTTTATGTATTTAATAATTATTAATACATTTTTATGTTTTTGAAAAAATGGCATATAACATACATGTTTCTTATGTTAATAATTTGGGAAAACCATGTATGTAATCAAGAATAAATTATTTTGTGAAGAATTTTACCATATTAATACATTCCTAACAAATATTTAAAATACACATATTGAAAATGTTAATTTTCTTTTACCTCAAAACCATCATTTTGTCTATAGGCCCTTTGTCCGGAAAACATCTCATTTAACTATGAATAACAATAATTTAATTAATTAATATTTATTAATAATTTAATAATAATTTTTTTTTTTTTATTCAATTCATGATTTACAATTTTTATATGAAATATGTGTAGTAAAGTTAATTCAGTAAATATATTTTTTTTTAATATTTTCTTTAAATACATGTGTTTATGAAAAAATAAATACAAATGTTATTAATAGTAATAAAACAACTTAATTTTTTTCAGGATATATCTGGAGGTTTTGATTGGAATTGGAATGTCCTTGGATTACAACTAGATAAAGATCAACTACCAATTGCCATAATATGTTCTATTGGTATTATAATATTGATTTCAATATTCATTGTTTTCCTCATTTGGTATTGCTTTTGCAAAAAGAAAATAAGTAATGATACAAATATATAAAATATGCCATATATTTTATACAATTAATTATTTTCTTTATAGATATCAACGCAGAAATGGATCAAAGAATTACTGCTTTAAAGCCAGCGTAATATTGGATATTTATAAATTTTATTTTTGACTTAAGACAATTATTTTACTATAACTATAGTATATTCAGTTTAAGTTGACCTATTCATTATGCATACAAATGAGCCGCAGAGCCTTTATGATCGGTTGTCAGTGTCTGTGATCGTTATTACTTCTCGTAGTCTGTGGCGACCGCATACATAGATAGTCATTAAAAATAATGTATAATTCGAAACATAATGCATATATTTTGGTACCATTTTTTATTAATGTAATATGTTATAAGTAGAGACCGGAATTATATGCACTAAAAAATAATGAAATATGATGCAAATATGCACGATAAAAATGGCAAAATATGCACCAATATGCACTAAAACATTCAAAATATGTACTATATGCATTAAAAATTTGTACTAAATTAAAAAAACAAATATTATATTTTTATAAAATCTAAATTCTAAATCAATATTTATTGTTAAGTAGGTTTATAATTTGTATTTTTGAATTATCTACATAATAAAATAAATACAGATTAAGAAAATCACAATTTAATTAACTAGAAAGTTTTTAAAATTTGAACCAAAAAATATAATATACAACAAATTTTTGTGGAACATGAGTCAATACAGTGTGACCATAATAATATGATAAACAAAAAATAAATATTTTTCGATTATCAATTTTTTTACGTGATAATTTCAAAATTAATTTTTGATAGACATAATTTGTATTTTTAAAATTTTAAATGTATAGAAAAGAGAAAATAGTAAAAAAGTATAAAAATCTATAAAATATGCTACTTATATGCATATATGCATTAATAACAAAATATCTTCAAATATGCATCAATATGCAAAATAAAATTTTGTCTACAAAATCAGTTAGATTTGAAACGCCCACATTTCGAACCCTCTATATCGTGCATACACTCAGTATGATTATGCAATTGCATACAATTCCGGTCTCTAGTTATAAGTTTATAAGTTATAACTAGTTAATAGTCTTGCTTTTATCATGGTCAAAAAAATATACATATGTATAAAGAATTATTACATATTAAAAATATAATAATATAATGATATTAATATAACTCACTACTTATTACGGCATGTCGTTTTGTGATGTTTAATGCAAGATCACAAAGCTGGTAAAATTTTAGGAGGGGAATGAGTAGCTCCGACCAGTTTTCGTCTGACAAATGGGTCAACTTTAACTGAATAAAGTATAAAACTAAGTAATTATTTGTTCAAATTTGTATTAAAATATTCATCCTTTTTTTAATAATGATTATTAATTCAAATATGTATAACCATTAAATGATAAAATTTAATTATTAGTAAGGGTAGTAAAGTAAAAACTTATTATTTATGAAAAAAAAAAAATGTATATATATTTCTTAATTACTAATAATAAGTTTAATAAATAGGATATAAGTTCGTATCAAGTGATATAAATATTATTTATTCATATAGGTTCTCCACAATATACATAGATCCAAAGACTGGAAAATACATTTACAGTGCCCATATTGTTGAAATGTTTCCAGAAAGAGAAGGTTCTCCTGATCATTGGTTTTTCAATGATCATGTAGATGAACCAATTGACATAAATACAATGCCACGCTCTGCATCAGTACCACCAGCAAAACAACTTCAGTCATTTGTAAGTTATTAATATATTTTATAAAGAATACCAAAGTTCATAAATAAATATTAAAATAATTTAAAAATAAATTAAATTTTATTATAATAAATATTTTCAGGATCCTTGTATCCGTGAAATTAAAGAATTTATAAGTGATGATACACTGGACATGACTAATTTGGATCCCATTAACATTGATACTCATGGCAACCCTAGCCCTTTGCCAGAAACTTTACCCGAGATCTCTGAATTCAATCCTCATCAATTTACTTCCAGTAGTAGTAAGCATTGAAATTTTTTTTTAAATATCTTATAAAATAAAATTATGTCCTTACTATAATATAGTCATGACGATAAACTAAAACAAATTGTATATAGTTTTAGATAATTGCCATAAATGGGATGGAAAATCAGTAACATTGCGAACAAGAAGTCTTCCGACACACGTACGAAACAAAAAACGACCATTTTCAACATCTGACAATTTAACAGAGCTCTATGCTAAAGTATTAAGATTTATTTATTTTATGATATTTGATTTTCTAAGATAATATGTTACTATTCTAGGATAATAATTACAAACATTTTTATTTTAGGTGAATTTTAGCAAAAAAAGGAAGAATCGCATGAGAAATGATGAAGCAGCTATAATTGCCATGAGCAAATCCAGAAGTCAATTTCTTAATAATAAGGATACAGATATATTGGTAGACAACGAGGCAGTAATTGTTTATGATGAAAGGACTGCTTTATAATAAAATATATGTGATATAACATTTGTATTGGCAATATTTTACATTTATATTTTAGCGTTTATATTCTGCCATATTCTATATAAATATTGGAATAACTTTTTCAGATGATATAATCTGGTTATTGCAATAAATAATAACATTTATATAAAGAAAATGTAACAAAATGGTGTTCATAATCAAATATGTTTTAATGCATATCTAGAATTACATTAATTTTTATAACGATATTTCAATGAATTCAATATTTTTTTATTGTAATTATTTTTTTCTTTTTTATCTTCTGTTTTAAATAAATTTGTGTATATAAAACATTTAAAGAAGATAAAATATTATAATATAATCGAAAATTCAAATATTTTACAAATATATGTTAAATATAATTGTACTTGAATATTACTTTATTTTTATATTTAAGGGGATTGAAAGAGGTATAAATTTTAATTGATTTAGACTTAAAACAATAACAAACAACAATAATTTAAGTACTTCCCATGGTTCAATTTTTAAAATGTAAAAATATTTTACTACATTGGGAAGGTTACTTTGCATCAGCAGAGCATATTTTAAATAATTATTTACCATAGAAAATTGAGAAATTTATATAATTTTTGTAATTAATTTGATAAATTAAAAAAGTGCTCCGAGCGATGCATAATAAACTTGTTTAAAAATTCAAATATGTATTCATTTTTAAAATCTAACCATAGGAAGTACCTAAATTTTCGACAGGTGTATAGCTCTAGCTTACATTCATATTTAGTTGAAAAATTTTGATCTAGAGTTCAGTTGACCTGTGCCTGCGTGTACATACTATTTACCGCCACCACTGTTATTGGTTTATTTAATATAATTGAAAAACTTTAAATCTAAAATACATTGATTTTAGAATATTCTTATAATTTATACCATACATATGATTATTAGCCTTTCTTTTTTATACTTTAAACAGCAATATATATAAAAAAATTGTAAATGTAATAATTCACAATTAATTAGAACTGAGTTAAGTAAAATGTATTTGAGTTTCAATAAAATTTTGTCAATTTTATTTAACATTATTGTAAAATATTGAAATATAATAAGAAGAATCCATTTTAAATGTCGAGTTTACTGAAATTTTAACTTAAAACACCTATAAAAAAAAATTGAGACTTGTGATTTTTCTAATATTTTAGAAATACGTTAAGATATGTATCAGTATGTTTCAATAAAATTTTCCAATTTTCTGACTTTTTTGTTAATTTTTATTGTAAAAGAATTGAGAAATAATAAGAATACTTGTATGGATTCAAAAATCTTCCTTTAAACTAAAAATATCAACTTTAAATAGCTATAAAAAAAAATTGAGACTTGGGATTTTTTTAATATATTTTGATATCGTGTTAAGTAATATGTGAGTATACTTCAGTAAAATTTTTAGACTTTAAAACCCAAAATTGCCAATTTTATCAAACATTATATTATATAGCTCACTGCAATACAAAATATGTTACGCAGAAATGGATATTGCCGTTATACAGCGCTGTGATCGACAATATTAGTATTGGATCTATAATCATTAATCAATGATAACAATTTATCAATCATACACATAAGAACGAGAATTTTATGAAATATTCAAAGTCCTAAATTTTATAATTTTATAATTAATGTAATTTGAGTATTTTACCACATGTATATTGTACCTATGTGAACGCCCAATAAAATTTTCACGTCTCTAACTTCAATATTGCCTGAGTAATAGTGAAATATTGAAATTTGATGTCATTTTTCTATTGCATTGGTTCAATGTGAGAAATTCGAAAAATGACCAAAATAAAGTACAAACTATATCCACTTTCCTATCAAAAACATATGCTATTCATGAAAATCTAAGCATTATTTCTTATCGAAAGTGTTGCTATAAAAAAAGAAGAACGCAAATAATTGTAAAACCAATACTTCGCTTAGCTCAGAATCTAATATTTAAATTAGTATTTCAGATTAAGAATATTGAAAAATAAATTTCTATCTAGGTTACAAATTATAATTTATACTTAATAAATAATATATTTTTTTATAATTTAAAACATACGAGTATTTTAAAAGTGCATTTTTCTAGATTTTTAAGTTGGGTAGTTTTTGTACTTTTTAGATCTTGAAAATCCTAACTCTAATTAGGCTAATATTTCAAATGAATAATATAATAAACATTAAAGAAAGAACTGTGCATAGTCGGTTAGTTGGGATTTTGTGTTTCTGAAATATTAGAAATCAAAAAAATTCTATAAAAGATTATAAAATTTAAAGAATTTAAGATAATTAATGTTCATAAACATTGTACAAGAAAAGTAATAGGAAAAAAAATCTTTAATTTTAGAATAAAATGATATAATGATTTATTGACATTGTAGTAATAAATTAGTATATGACAATATTAATTATGTAATACTTATTTTATTTTTTAAAACTAGAGAATATTAAATTAATATTCATGTTTTTGCTTGTTAGAAAAGTAACTTATTATAATGCCTAACTCTTTAATAGAAATAATTTTAAAATATCTAATTTAATATTAAACATTTTAAATAAATACATTTAATAAATACATTTTGTCATCATAAAATGACTTTTAAATTTTTTTTTTTTTTTTTATTACTCTCCAGCTAATATAATATTTTTAATAAACTTAATTTCTCATAATAATTTATAATACATACTCGTAATACTATTTTTTCAGTTATACAAAATTGATATAGCACAATATTATGGCATTACAAACATTTTTTAGTATACACAATATCATGACAAAATACTTGTTATATTATTTAAATATAATATACATCATGTATGCGAATGTTTTTGTTCACTAATAATTCTAATAATAGTAATGGTTTTTAATAAATACAAATAATAAGTACCCAGGAATTGACAGAAGTTTCCTTTATAAATTTTGTCAAAAATTATGGGTAAAAATTAAATATAAACTTATTCATTACTGATATATTATGTATTGCATGTGTATATCACATTTACTATAGCAATAAGTAATAAACTAATAACTAATAACTAGAACGCATTTTAATAATAACCATGATTGAAATTGTGATATTTAAACTAATATACAATTAAATAATAGATACATATTATATACCATTTTTATGATATTATGTTTATATATTATAAAAAAAAAAAAAAAAAAAAAAACACTAATTAGGAAATGAGTCTAAATTATTTATTTTTTCACACGGAGACAATATTTAACATGGGTTATAATGGTAAAATGGTTTTTGCTTATATTTGATAATGGAAACATACAAACTAAGCCTAATATAATATAATTAACAATATTCTTAGAATAATTAGGTTTTTATATTCTATAATATATAGTGAAAATGTTTATAATGGACTACGATTCCAAAATATTATGTTTAAATATAATAAACATTACCACTTTATATTACATAAAACATAAATGCCTCTAAATTAAATAGTTCAAAATATAATTAAATTATGTTCATTAATTATTATAGTAATTATATATGAAAAATTAAAATATTATGTTGAAACTGATAATTATTAAATATAATAACAGTATTTTTTTATTTTAAATAAAACAAATTAAATATGTATTTTGAATATTAATTATAATAAACCGGTGGAATTATAAATGTGTATATAAAATAAATTAGACAAGCACAAATGATTTTAATTCATTATTTAAATACATTTTTTATTATTGAAACTGAATGGATTAATTTAAATTGCCGTTTAATTATAATTAGTGAAGGTTGTAGAGGACTGCTCAATATTACAAAAATTGAATATAAATAAATGGAGGTTTTTATATATTTAAGTTTACCTTGTTTTAAATAAATAAATAGACCCTAAGTAAATTAATAATTATGTGAATCATAGGGTTATTGATTTCGTGTAACACGATAGTATTGTAAATATCATTTATCTGGAGTCTCGAGACCAGCATGGTCCATTAAGTCAGAAATGTTCTTCTCTAAATCATCAATGCGTGTGCCCATATCATCTAGTATTTATCAGTTAAAGTATATTACCAAAATTTGTATATTTATTTTTAGTTATGAGGATAATATTCATATATTTTACTATAATGTAGTTTCCACTTTTCAATGGAAAATATAGCAAAATGACAGCTATGAAGAACCATAGTTGTGGGGCAAAGGTTATGTTTTTAAGTATGATTTTTGTAAAATTTATTAGACAATGAAGTAATTTTAATTATATTCTCAATGGATAGTTTATAAAAAATTCTATAAGAGAACATTATAAATGTTTTTATTATTTAAATTTTAAAGGTAATTAAAATCTTTACTCTACAATTATTAGTTGTAATTTGTATAATTTATTAGATGATCAGAAACTAAAAATGTGAAATGGTATTAAAATATAATTTAAAATAATATTACCAGATTGTACCAAATGTTTATTAAGGAGTTAATTATTTTAACATCATGTAAAATACATTAATGCATCCCTTACTTATTTTACTTGGTGCTATAATAATAATTTACTTCCTAGTAAATATTTGGTGCAATTTGACACACATTCAAATAATATATGATAATATATATTATTAATAATATTATATTATTATTTAATAATAATATAATATTATTATATAAATAATATTATATAATATAATAATAATGTAGATATTAAAAAAAGGATATTTTTTGATAATATTTGTTCAGACATTGTTTGAAATTTATCCTTCATTTGATGTAAAACATTTTGAATCTGAAAAATATATTTTGTATTATAAGTAAATACCTAATTAATAAGAAATATTGTATGCATAATAGTTTAATACTAGTCAACATTCATGTACTATAATATTATAATATAAGATAATATTATTTAGGTATATTTATTATATATTAATAAAAAATTAATTTTCACCATTACCATTTAAATTATAAGTGACTTAAGATAATAAAAAACAAATAATGAATACATGTTTATTAACATTTAAAACAAAATAAATGATTGAATAAGTATATTTCAATATTAAAATAATATAAAATACAGAATTTTGCAGATTTGTAAAAAGAATATATTGAAAATATTTTATTTGTTTAATTTAAATAAATAATTTACAATTTCTTCATAGGCAGCTTTAATAAAAATACTATATGTTTATATCTTATATATGTATACAGTGGCGTAGCAGGGGGGTTTCGGGTGTTTAACTCCCCTCATTGCTGTTTTTCATGTGTTTATCTTAATGTATTATAATTCATATTATTGTATTTTTCATTAATTGTACTGTAAAAATTATATTTTTGGTTATTCTATTGGAAAATAGATGATAAAAGATAAAGTAAAAAGCAAGGGAAAGGATACTGGTGTGGAAGGGATACATGTGTAAAGAGGATTTGAATGCAATGATAATTTATTACATTTGAAAAATGATTCTGAGCGAAGTTCATCAGATTAGTTACTGTAACATATTGTAATGTATAATAAGAAAAATCCATATAAATAATTTAAATATTTTTTTATTGAAATTTCAACCTTAAATACCTATAAGAAAAAATTGAATCTTAAGATTTTTCTAATATTTTGGAAATATGTTAATATATATGTCAGTATACATCAATAAAATTTTCAAAAATTGTCCAAATTTTTTGGATTTTCTATTAATTTTTATTGTAAAGTATTGAGAAATAATAATAAGAATATTCGTATCGATTTTAAGATTTTTATTTAAACTAAAAATATCAACTTTAAACAGCTAAAAAAAAAAAAAAAATTAAGACTTGGGATTTTTTTCATATTTCGATATGATGTTAAGTAATACGTAAGTATACTTCAGTAAAATTTTCAGATCTTATTACTCAAAATTGCCAATTTTATCAAACAATATAGACATAAATAGAGAATTTTACGAAATATTCAGTCCTATATTTTGTAGAAAAATAAACATAACGGTTTCAAAATTTTACCACATATATATAGTACCCAACGTGAACACTCAAAATAATTTTCAAGTATCTAACTTTAAAATTGCTTGAAAATGAAATATTAAAACTGAATTCGTCAAAATTTACTAATAACTTTTATTGTCAATTCAATTAATAATTTTATTTTTATTTTCTAGATACGAGTACACTGCTATATACCCTTAAATGGCTCAAGAGTATACCTAAGAATATTGAGCAAAAAATTATAAATAACTAATACCCAATTTTATCTTTACATATTACATCAAACCCCCTTTGCATAATCCTGGCTACGCCACTGTATGTAGAAATACAAATCTAACGAGTACATAAAATTTTGAACTTATGTTATGGGTAAAAAATACTTCTGTACATTAAAAAGGTATATGTTATTTATTACGTAAGTTGTACCTGTAATGTAAAACGTACAGTTTATAAAGTTTGAACTGAAGTATAATTTACTTATGTTAACACATGAACTTCAAAATAACAATTTATTCTTTATGTGAGCATAATATGATGGTAAATGTACATTGGGAAAATCCATTGGGAAAAAGGCCCTTGGGAAGACCAAAATTGAGATGGGAAGATATAGTTAAGAGAGATGTAGAGGACTTAGGAGGCGGAGCAAACTGGAAGGATTTGGCGATGAATAGAGATGGATGGAGAATTGGTTGTGAGACGGGATGGTCCTAGCGGCCGATTAACCCAGAAGAAAGAAGAAGAAGAAAGAAAAGAAATGTACATTTAATAGTTCCACTGAATAATATAATATAACATATTCACTGGTCAACAATAAAATAAAGTGCATCGAGGAAATTGATTCAATAATAATATACCTATTGTCAATTTTTTCATCTAATATGACAGTAAAATATGAATCGGAACATTATAATGAGGTGAAATGTTGGCCAGTCAATTGTACACATTATGGTAACACAAAACATTACTTTGAGACGTGACTTACGTGTTCGCTCATTTCATCCAATGATTTCTTGTCAATATTTTCGGGTGCTTCGTTTTTGTCTTCGCTCTCTTTAGGCGCGTTTGGGTCCTTTCCAGAGTAATCGCACATCGTGTAATAACAATTTATTAGTCTTTAAATAATATGTGGCGTTTTTTCGTCACTCTTCACTGTTTGGCCGTTTGGTTGATAGACGAAAATTTCGATAACTATTCAGTATTCTGTAAACAGCAAAAACGATGAATATATGGGAAAAATATCGAAAATTATGTATTTATTTAATTATGTAATTATGTGTTTTAAAACCGAGTGGAAAAAAGTAACGTCAATACTGAATTTAATAAGGCTATGTAATATATGAATAATGAAAATTAACTAATAATTAATATTTATTACCATAGATATACCATAGTATTATTACTTTATTCATTAAATTACCATTAAATTATTATAGTTGAAAAAAAATCGCCAATAACATAAAAAACGGGATTAATGTTTTGCCATATCTCATTCTCTTCGGCTCTTCAACCTAGTAAATTACAAATGATAGCATATCATAAATATAATGATAAACAATAAAAAGACAGACTGAAGATAGTAACGAAACGGGTAGCGTAAACATGCTGGCCACTAATGCCTCCAAAATTATATTGAATTTGAAACAATATGATTTATGAATTTGCTATGAAAACCGTTGCTAATAAAAAACAATAAATAACTATAATTAATATAATAATTATTTAATATCAATAAACGATAAATTAATGCTTAGTAAAGTTTGTTGAAAACCGAATTATAACTAGTATTTAATTACATAATATAGCTATAATAATATTGTATTATAAGCAGAGGATCAAAGAAAATCGTAAACGCGTCTGTAATACACGTTGTACTGTAAGTGTAACATCCAAAGACTACTTAAACGCATTTTCATGGTTTAAAATCGAAATCGTTGTTTTAGTTAATTTTAAAATAAACATCGAAATGCCTATCAAATTATTGCCGCCTCCCACCAGTGACGTACAAAATACTTGCCACTTTAAAGCATTGATCAATGATCACTGTCCACCGAAGTACTTACCAGTTACCGTTGAATTTGAGTTTTTACCCTCCGTTAGGTTATCGTGTAGTTGGTCTACCCTTGGTCAATGTACCATATTGTACTTAATATCTATAAATTATGTTCTCATTTTATTTATTTTATTTTATTTTTTGATTAGCGTTATTTTTGATCAATATCTCTGGATCTGCGTTTTACTTGCGGCTTTGTTCACTTTACACGTTTATTTATTTATTTTTTATTGTACCAATTATTTTAGTTTGTTAATGGTCACGTTATTTTTACGAAAACAAGTTATATAAAATAACAACGTATAAAAAAATATGGCCGACGACGAAGATGACGCTATAACAAAACTTATAAAAAATGAAATCCGTAAACGCAAAAGAAAGAAGAATTCCAACCGTACGTTTCATAATTATTCTATATTTACACTTAAAATTCTTTATTCTACTAAATATTATTTTTGTGAATTTTTAATTTAGCTATCATAGAATTTATATATCTATATTTTTTATTAGGTACGTGTTTTATTTAAAGTTGAATTAAAATATTTATATCTATTTCTATTAAATAATTTCATATAAGTACCTACCTGCCTAGTTATAATATTAATAATTTTAAAATTAATGATAGGTATTTAATCTGCATGTTTTTTGAAAAAATTCAGTTTTTTGACAATGGTGAAATATCTTTTGACGATTTTAATAGACATTAGCCATCCATTTCTTATATAATTCGTAATTATTAAACTTCATCAGACATTGAATTATGATTAATATGAATTCAAATAATACAACTATTTTCCCTTAGATATTAAAAAAATATATAATTTAAAAAAGTTATTATGTTTTTATTATTTATATTGATATGTATTAATTACTTTATTAATTAAAAGTATGGTTTATAATTTTTAGATATTACAACAAGGAAATGTGTAAAAAATGATGAAGAGCATAGGTATGTTATTGCATGTATAAATATTATATTCCTAATTTATTAAAAATTCTAGTTTTATATTATAATATACTAATAAATTTTTTTTTTTTATATTTTCAAATAATAAATGAATTTAATTTAAAAATAAATTTATGCCTTTATAATTATAATTGATTGATATGTAAAATTCTTAAACAAATGGGGATTTTGCTGAGTATAATTTTTATTGTAAATCAGTTCACGCTTAGTAGTAGGGACAGATTGGCTTATCGGGAGGTCTGAACTTTTCCAATCAGCTGTAGGCAGTTTTAATATTATTTTAAATTATTATTATTTTTTTTTTTTGTTACATAATGTATAAATAGTGATACACATGCATGATAGTATTTTTATTTTCTGTATTTACCTAATACTCAATGGATATGGAATAAATAGTCAAGTAATTTGTTATAATACACAAAAATAAACAAATTAAATTGTATATTAGATAAGTATAGTAATATCAAAAATACAAAATTAATGTAAATTGTAGATGAATCATACTTTGGTATAGTTTCAAAGCAGTTATTTTTCTAGGAATAGAAAAAGCTGAATTTTCTCAGGAAAATGTGTTTATTTTATTGTATTCACCTATTAGTATAATTATCACCATATTACATTTTTAAGTTTAACATATTTTATATATTCTTATTATATTTATTAATTTGATATTGATTTTAATTTGTACAATGGTATATTTTAATATCAAGTATATTGCAAAATTTATTTTTTAATTACAAATATGTACTTGTAAAACAATTAGATATTTAGATAGATTTTGAACATTATTTTTAGTAGTTAAAAAAAAATTAAAACCAGATTAAGAAATAATTTAGTTTAGAATTTTAAATGATAAAAAATTAGAAACTTTCATACTTATGGTTATGAATATCAATATAAAAATGTAATTTTATAAGAATAAACCAACCTTATAATTGTTAACATTAAATTTTAATAAGTGTATCATTTAAATACAACAGGTACCTTCGATATTAAAATGAGAAATATTATTTTTAATATTATTTATCCATTTTACAATTCTAAAGTATCAATTGAAAATATTATATTTCTACAATTTGAATAGGTTTTAAATCTATTCGTAATTTATATTTTCACTTATTAATTATGCAATTAATAATTGTTTTTGTTTGTAGATTAAAAGATATAAATTCCGGAAAAAACAATAAGAAAAAGCTTAAGAAGGTATTTTATAAATTATATTTTTGTTTTATTTGTTATGTTGATATATAGATGGTTAGAAGCAGAAGGATGTAAGCGACTTTTTGCATTTTGTTATAAGTGACAGTAATACATTAATTAGTTTTAGTTAAACTTTGATATCATATATTTGTAACAAGGCTTTGCATCCTAATTATTTATTCAGGTTATGGGTTTCAGGTGTTGATGGTATTCGGATTTTTAAACACCACATTGAAATTTTTTACAAGATATTAGGGTACTCATAACCGTTATTATTCGGGTTAATAATGGTTAATTCGGGTGTTAAGTAAATACATAAATAATAATAAATAAAATACATCAATAATAAACATGTTTAAATTCGTTTTGTACTTTTAATTAATTGTATTTTATATTAAGAATATTAAGATATTATTTTTACCCAAATATGTCAATTTATCATCAGTATTTGACAGTAATGAACATTAGGATAATAATAGTTTAAATTATAATAATTATAAATAATTGTAATTTTTATATGTTTTTTTGTAGAGTATACATATTCACAATAGTATACAATAGTTAAAAATTAGTATATTAAAATTATTTTATGTAAATTTATATCATATATAAATACAAATAATAACGTATTGGAGTAATTCTTAATTTGAAAATTCATTCGGGTTTTAGGTTAACCAGAATTTTTTATTTAGGTTACGGGTTAATTCGGGTTGTTTATATAAATACTATTCAGGTTAATAAGGGTTTCAGGTGTTTGTTTTTTAAGGGTTTTTAGTGGTGTTACAGGTTCTGGTTAATTCGGGTGCAAAGCCTTGATTTGTAATGAATAATAAATGTTTTAATGAAAGGCATAAGCCAAAGAAATGTGGAATGGTAAGGTAAGTGTCAATATACAGATATATAAACGACATTCTCAGCATCGTAGTAAGATGTAAATGCCGCCATGATTGGCGATTATTTCAATTTGTCATTTTATTGGTTGTTTAGTCAATACTATAAAAGACAATAAATGGTGCAATCAATATTGCAATGACTTCTAATTTTATTTATAATGCAATTAATAATTATATTTATGGTGTAATTTGTAGAATGTATAATAAATTATTTATTTTAATTATTTTATTATTTTATCACAAATTATTTTTATTAAATAGATATTTTATACTAAGAATTTAGTATATATTTTAATATAACATCACATATTGTAACCATTACGTAGGAAAAAATTAATATGTAAGCAACTTTTTTTTTTTTAATTATCTATAATAATAATATATCAAAAATAAACGTAATACCATTGATTATAAATAGTATTTATAGTCAATGGTAATACCCATATTTATTTATATTAAGTTTTAAAACATTTGATTATATTAAAATTGCCTTGTATGTACAACAATAATTTATGTTAAAAATTATGTTTCTTTGACTCCTGAACAATTAGAAAATATCGCTTACACCTTCTGCCCTCTAATCATCAAAATACAATATATACAGTTTTATAATATAATAACATTTATTTTTAGCTTTATTTTAAACTTATATAAATTAACATGTTATCGCTATAATAATGTGTCTGTATATTAGTTTAAAAGTTACTAATTATTCCTGTTTCCATACTATCATTAATTTTTATGAATGTTAAACTAGTGATTAATAATATTATAATATACTATTTACAATATTACTATAATTACTATACTATTTATGACTGGTGCTGAATTGATGCCTTTATGTGTCTGTACAGTACTATACTGAATGGTCTGTGTTGGTCTGGTGAGAATCGGGCTTTACACTAAATTAATTAATTAGTTAATTAACATTTATTTAAATGTTATTTTTAAAATAGGATGTTAAATTGATAGTATTACCTATTATGAGAAATTATTTAATTAGATGTGAAATGTATGTTATATACTCGTATTTACTTTATTGTAAATTATGTTTTTAAATATATAATACTTGAATAATGTATTTTAGGGAGCATCTTTAGACAATACATATTTGTTAACAAAATTGAAGACATATGAACCACAAGAAAAATATAATAATTCATATAATATTTCAGTTAATACAGAAAAAAATAATCAAAATAAAATTAATTTGATCAATACTAACAACATTACTTTTGATTTACCATTGTCTATGAACCAAAATGAAGCAAATTCTAATAAAGGTCAATAACTTTTCTCAATATCAATATTTCTTAATTTACATAAATTAATATTATTAAAGAATTAAATATGTTTATATGCATTTTTATTTTAGCTGTTAGTGATGATGGTACTTTTCCATTTTCAAAACAATCTGATGATGAAGACTTAACATTATTGTAAGTTTGACATTTATTAAATACAGAATGATCAAAATAATATGTTATAAAAATACTGGAAAAAATAATATTTTCCCACCATTTTTATAACACAATATTTTAATCTCTTAATTCATTATTTTTAATATATTTTATTTACTCTATAGTTACTTTACTCTTAGTTAATTAGAAAATATTTCACATTTTAATTTTATTTTTTTTAAATTATTATTAAATATAATTTTAATTCAATATGATACATATTTTATTTTGAATCATTATATTAATAAAGAAAAATTATTTGGCATAAAAAACAAAAAAACCAAAAATATGCTATATGAAGTCGTGTATATTTATTACATAGACGTTTAGTGTCTATAACTATAATTGATTAAAATGCAGCTCCTTAAACAATATGTTTATGCTGCTTGTTAATCACACTTGGTAGTATAAATTATAACACTTATACAATTTTATTTTTATAAAATATTTGTAGAAATAAATTTAAATTATGTGATTAAATATTATACATTGTTATTACAATGTTTAAATTTATACTTAATTATCTTATTTATTACATATTTATAAAGCTTCAATATAAAATTTTAATAAATTATAAATATACATTTATATTGCCACTAATGAATTATGTATTTAATAATCGATTTTGTTTGTAGATTAAAAGAAATTGCTTCAGAAAGAAAAGATAAGAAAAAGAAGGTATGTAATTATAAATTATAAATTATATTTTTATTTTATTTGTTTTATTGATATATTTAGTTTTCTAATATACCTAACAAAATTTATTTGTAGGCCTTTTTTAAACTTCATATAAATTACTATTTTTTGATCACTATAATAATGTGTTTGTATGTTTGGTTTAATAGTTTAATTTTTCCTGTCACCATACTATCATTAATTTTAAGTGCTAGTGCTATAGTAGGTAGTAATATTATATTACACTTTTTATAATATTAGTATTTAATACAATTGTAATTACTAGGTATAATATTAATGACTGGTGCTGGAAATTAGTTTCTTAAATAGAGATAATGTAAAATTTATAATCAACAATTTATTAATTATATTTTAATAATATTAAGAAGAAAGTAAATTTCATTAAACAACCATTTCTACTATATAGTATAATATTATAATTATTTAAAAAATTGAAAGCATATTATGTAAGCTATTATTATATATATCTTGATTCACAATTTTATGAATTAATTCTTAAATTAATGTGTTTATATAAAACTTTAGTCAGCTTGTATTTCACTAAATTAATTTATAATTATTTAAAATGTAATTAAATATTATTTTAATAATAAGATAATAAGTGGATAGTAATACCTATTTTGAGAAATTATTTAACTTGTTATGTGAAATGTATATTATTTATTTACTTTATTGTTAATTATGTTTTTATGTATACAGTATTTAAATGATATATTTTAGGCAGCGTCTTTGGATAATATATATTTCCCAACAAAATTGAAGTCACATGAAGAACAAATCAATAGTGATATACCAGAAAAAAATAAATCATATAATATTTCAGTCTGTACAGAAAAAAAGAATAAAAATAACATTAACGTGGTCGATACTAATAACATCATTTTTAAATTTCCATCATCTATAAATGAAAATAAAGCAACTGTTTCTAATCCTAATTACGGTTGGTATTTTTTACCAGATATATTATTATTTATATAAAATATATATTAATATTAAATAATAATTGAATATATTTATGCATTTTTATTTTAGTTACTGATTCTATTCATTCATCAACAGAGTCTGATGAAAAGGAATTTTCTAAATTGTAAGTTTGATTTTAAATAAATCAGAATATTATGTTATAATAATAATGAAGAAAACATGTATAATGCATTTATTTTACTATAATTGTAACTTATTGAATCATTCAATACATATTTTATTATTTATTTAAATTTCGTATTTTAGATTTTGAGCGAAGAGAAATATGTATTGGTTTTATAATGATGTGTCCTTTTTTTTATTATTTTAATGTATGTAAGCACTTTTTTTACCATAAATAATGCTCCGATTTGCACAAATATCATATGTTTCCGATTGGAAAGTTGTTGTAGTAGGTCTAAGTTGGTTAGATTAAACATTACATATAATATTTAAATACCGAAAAAACTGGTGTATATGTTTCTACAGTGTTATAACTCCTAATATAATTAAAATCAATTACTTTAAAATTATTTTTATGATTTTTGTTTTTTTCTATGATTTTTTAATAGTTTTTTTGATATTAAAATTTTTTGAAAAATAACATTCATATTAAAGTATTAAATACATAAAATTCTTTACAAACTGCATATCTATATAAATTATTATAATTGGACCAGTATTTATACTAATAAAATGGTTCCATACAAACTACAAATATAAAAATAAAAATAATAAAAATTGTAATACCAATATATTTTTTTCAATAGAAGTCTAATATATATATTTAAATGTTATTGTATTCTTCAGAATGGATTTTATTTTTAATTATTTATATAGAAAATGTATAGTTTATATAGTATTAAATATATATTATCAATTGTTTTAATAATTTAGTAATCTAATAATTTTTATAGATTAAAAAAAATACTTGACAAAAAAAAGAAGATAAATAAAAGAAAGGCAATTAAAAGAAAGATAAATAAAAGGAAGATTCATGAAAAGAAGAAAAATAAAATTATTAAGGTTTGAAATAAATCTTCTATTTATATAATACTCCATGTTTAGAATGTGTTTTTATTATATGAAATTTATTTATATATTTTTTTATTTCAACAAATTTTTTCATGTAATATTATAGTTGTTATTAACGATTTTTATTTGATATAACGTAGAGACCGGAATTATATACGCTAAAAAGGATTGAAATATGATGCAAATATGCATGATAAAAACGGCAAAATATGCTTCAATACGCACCATAACTTTTAAAATATACACTATATGCATTACAAATTTGTAGGAAATTAAAAAAAAAAAAAAAGTTTTTTTCAAATCTAAACTACATTTCTTATTGTTAAGTAGGTATATTGTATATATCTACATAATAAAATAAATACCGATTAAGAGAATCACAGTTTTATTTATTAGAAAGTGTTTAAAATATGAACAAAAAAATAATATAACAAATTTTAGTAGATTTTAAAATATTAAAATAAAATAAAAAAAACTAAAAGTAAATTACATTAATTCCACTGGGTATTAAAATTTAGTTCTTTAAAATTTTAAATAAATTTATAAATTTGATAATTACATACTCATATTATATAATAAATTATTAATAAATAAATAGAACAAAATGTATTTAATTAATTAAATAAAATAGCATAACCATAAATATGTTAAACAAGAAAAAAATATTTTTCAATTATCAAATTTTTTCCGTGATAATTTCAAAATTAATTTTTTAGGAACATAATATACATTTTTAAATGTATAGAACACAGAAAAGAGTAAAAAAGTATAAAAGTCTATAAAATATGCTAATTATATGCTTTAATAACAAAATATATCTGAAGCCTTCAAATATACATTAATATGCAAAATAAAATTTGGTCTATAAATAAAATCTGTTAATTTTGAAACGCCCACATTTCCAACCCTCTATATCGTGCATATACTCAGTATGAATATGCAATTGCATACAATTCCGGTCTCTAGAAATAAGTACCTATATGATTATTTTTATATTATTAAACAAAATGATCTATATATTATATTACACATTGATACATACAGATATAGTTCTTACAATGCACCAATGATACTATTATTGTCCATTCCAGACATATGAGCTCATCGACGTTAATAGTTGTTAGGAGGGCTTAGCCCTACCTAAGATTTTTACTATATTTTAATATATAGTATATACAGTGACTGGAAGATTGTCTCCCTCTACTTAAAATAGATAATGAACAGATTATAAACAAATTTTCTGATAAGGAAATAGGATGCAATTATAATATAATATATATATATATATACATTTTTTTTATATATAACTATAAAACTATGTTTATTAAATGTATTCAGTAATACACTACATTAATTTGTAATTATTTTAAATTGTCTCACAATTGTATGTATTTGTTTGGTACAAGACAATTGAACCTCTCTCTTGTTTTTGTTTTTGAAACCTTTTGGGCTCAAGCCCTATGCATTTGAGGACCCTATTTATGTTCATATATGAGTCTATGAATGTGTATTGATCTTGCATTGCTAAAAATGATAAGTATAAACTATATGTATATACTTACATTTAAGTGATTTTATGGTTATATATAAAAGTAAATTTATCACATAGATGAATATAAATAATTTCAAAGAAAATGTATTTCTTGACATATATGTGTTATATTGCATGATTATGGTTAAAGTTAGAGAGGTTCTTCAGTTAAAGTTATTTAAATATTTTTATTTTACTTAGTTAATATGGTAATAGTTAATTAATTTAATAAACATTTTAATTTAACTATATTATGAACTATTATGAAACTATTTTTTAATAGACATTGTGATTTTTAATAGAGATGCTATTTCTAATAACATGTTTTAGGTATTATTTTCATCCAAGAAAATATCAACAGAAAAAACACAATTTAAGCTAGAAACAAATAATAACTTGAATTCAAAAATTGATAATATTACTGTCAATATAAAAGAAAAGAATCTTATTAACCCAGAATTAGTCGAATCATCTTCTATGAACAGAAATGAAATTAAAGCTCACAATCAAAATGAAGGTAAACATTTAAAAGTTTATAACTTATAAGATACGATGTATACATTTTTTGGGGATTGTTAATAAAATATTTTTGTACAATACAGGACTTTGAATATTTCGTAAAATTCTCGTTTTAGATTCTGAGCGTAGCAAAGTGGATGTAGTTGGTACTTTATTTAGGTTATTTTTCGATTTTTTCAAAATTGACCCTAAGCGGTAGAAAAAACGACCAAAAAATGACGAAAAAACGGCATTTTTCAAATTTCGACGAATTCGATTTCAATATTTCACGATAACTCGGGCAATTTTGAAGTTAGAGACTCTAAAAAATTTTTGGGAGTTCATATGGGTACTATGTATATGTGATAAAATTTTGGAACCGTTAAGTTCATTTTTCTACAAAATATAGGACTTTGAATATTTCGTAAAATTCTCGTTTTTTTGTATATAATGTTTGATAAAATTAGCAATATTTGGTATTAAGGTCTGAAAAGGTGTAATCGGCGAAATATTCTCGAACGCTATCTCGGTGTTGAGCACCGTAGCCAGGCATCGACAGCGGATGGGTGACCGCCGTTTTTTGTTTCGTTTTTTATTTCTTACTATGTCTGAATCATCATATTAAAATATTAAAAAAATCCATGGTAACATTTTTTTTTATAGCTGTTTAAAATTGATATTTATATTTTTTTGTTTTTATGACTGAAGACACTTGTACTACCCGAAATAATGGTCCGATTTTCACGAATAGCATATGTTTCCGGTAGGAAAGTGGATGTTCTTGGTACCTACTTTATTTAGGTCATTTTTCGAATTTTTCAAAATTGATCCTATGCGTTAGAAAAAACGATGAAAAAATGACGAAAAAACGGCAATATATTAATCAATACCTACATTATCTGACTGAACTTCGCTCAGAATCGTTTTCTCGAATGCAATGGTTTAACATTGCATTTAAATTATAATCATAATTAAATACTATGATATGCACACCTATATCCCTGCGGCAGGAGTATCAGATCGTCTTTTTATATATATAATGTTTGATAAAATTCGCAATTTTGGGTATTAAGGTTTGACAATTTTACTGAAATATTTTAAATATACTTTATATATATATGTACTATTATATACTTTATATACTATTTTATACTATATATTTTACATATTACTTAACATCATATCAAAATATTGGAAAAATCCCAATTTTTTTTATAGCTGTTTAAAGTTGATATTTTTAGTTTAAACGAAATTATTAAAATCCATACGAATATTCTACTTATTATTTTTCAATACTTTTACAATAAAAATTAATAGAAAAGCTAATATTTTTGAAAATTTTATTGAAGCATACTGATATATCTTAACGTATTTCTAAAATATTAGGAAAATCTCAAGACTCAATTTTTTTATGTGTTTAAATTAACATTTAAAGTATATTTATGGATTCTTCCTATTATATTTCAATATTTTACAATAATGTTAAATAAAATTGACAAAATTTTTTATATGTTAATTTAGGCGATAAGGGGTTTTATGAGCATTTATTTGAACTTAGAGACTTGAAAATTTTATATGAGATTAATTTATGTACTATATGTGTTATGGCCCATGTATGATAAAATTTTGCGTTTTAAATATTTAATAAAAAATGTCTCAATTTTAATCAATACCTTCATTATCTGACTGAATTTCACTCAGAATCGTTTTTTCGAATGATATGGTTTATCATTGTATTCAAATTGTAATTAAAATTAAACTCTATAATTTGCACACCTATATCCCTGCAGCAAGAGTATCCCTTCCTTTTTTATATATATATTTATCTTCAATATTTCTATATTGTTGGTATGGGAGTATACATAATAATTTTTACTGTTATTGTGAAACATCTGTTTGTAAAATAATTAATTTGAAAATGGTTAATGTTTAATTTTAATAACATATATTTAAGTTATTTATTTATTTTTTAGTTGTGAATACTACTGCTAACAATATTTTAAATGATTCAGGCGACGAAGAGTATAATATACCATTGTAAGTATTAAATATTGTTATAGTTAGTTCGATTTTTTATAATTATATTCATTATTTTAATTTTATTTATTAGAAATTAATGTAGCAACATTTGTAATCACATTAATGTAATTTTATTTCATATAATTAACCTATGAATTTATAAATAGTGTACTTAATACAAAAAAAAAAAAAGTATTTTATAAAAATTTATTATTAAATGTTACTTTAGTATTATATTATATAGCAACCTAAGAGTTAGTTAGTTAGTTACTTAAGGTAGCAACCTTATATCGAATAATAAATAATTTATTATTTATTTTTTTCCATCATAATATGAATCCCTGTAACAACAGAAAAATCGGCATTTAAAATAAGTGGATTCAGCATTCAGATCCTTATTACTTATAAGTCTAAAGTTTTAAAGATTAGAAGCAGCATAAACTTAATATGCTGAAATAGTAGGTATCACAATTGAGTTCCAATCCTTTTAACTACTTCGGTGTCTATTTGTTAAGTTTAAGATTTTTATTTTTATATAATTTTGTGAGTTATATTTGATAAGTTTCTATCAAAACTGTTTTTTACATGATTAGGCGAGCAAAGGTGGAACCGTCAACAAGGGTAAAATGGAACGATTTTAAACTTAGAAAGCTTTTTACAATTTCAATATTTATTTTTAGGATCTAAAAAAATTCTGATATAGGCGCACAGTATAACTGGTCACATTTGCAAAAAAAAAAAATAAATAAATAAATAAAAGGTGGGTGTTCCAAGTCACTAGCAATTTTGTGTGACTTGGAACACTTATTCTTTTTAATTTCTTTTGTAATTTATGTTTTCACATTTAAAACAAATAAATTAAACACATTATCTTCAATTTAACAAATTTTTTATTATATTTTTAACATTAAACTACAATTATTAATAATTTTATAACAATTGATAAGTTAAACAAAATATATATATATCTGCTTAAACAAACTTAATTAATGTAAGATAATGTTTCATTTTCTATTTCAATAAGTGTATTTTTTAATATTTCATCAGAAAAGTTTCGGTATGACCACCAAGTATTTGGTTCTCTCTTATAATTAGTTGGCATCATAAGTGCCAGGTTTTGAAAATACCATGGGGAACTGATTTATCATCGTATATTCGTCTATACATCATATCACAATGATCCGTTATCGATCGATAACTTTTGAAATTTCACACCTCTATTTTATTTACATGAATTAAAACCTTTAAATACCTTAAATTAATAATTTAATAACAAAATTCAAAATTATTCTACGATTTTATCATAAGTACAATAATTTAATGTTGATAATGCTTTAGAATTATATTTTCTTTTCAATAAATTAATAGTGACTGGGCTCCAATTTAATAATTTCATGGGGAGGCTTTGGCCCCATAGCCCCATGTATTTGGCACCTACCTATGGTTGGCCTGTTCCAAGTCACCTTATTTTTAACAATAAGAATAAAAAAAATCATTAAAATTCAGATTATGAATATTTTTACTTAATGTTTGCTCTAATTTGTTATAAAATAGTTGTACATTAATTAAAAAATATGCATGTTTGCGTTCGGAACAACCATAGATAAGTATATATAATAGTATAATTTTACAATACATTCAGCGATTTTGTTTTGAAATGATCCATCATGATTGGTGCAATGCAATAAACTTAAATTAAAATGATTCATAATATTATAAATCAATGAATTACGTATTTCTGGAGAATGGCATTTTCTGATTGTAAATGTTCATTTATGTATAAAAAATAATGTTATGAATCGCCAATTTAAAATTATGTGTCTGGTATTTTAATGAATTTATAGATGTTTTATATTCTTTTGCTAATATTAAACCATGATCAGTCAATGTATCAGAACAAATTATTAATAAACTGTCTTTACAATCTTTAAACAAATCCCTATTTAGTTTTTTTGCTATAAAACCAGAAATGTATGTATGCGTTGTAAATCTTAAATTTTCGGAAGTTATACTTAATTTGCTTACTACTGGAATTGGTAAATTAATAGCTAATTGTATAGATGTGGGATTGTTTTCTTCATATGGTAAGAGATTTTTGTAAGTCAGTAGTGTATCTTCAGAGAAATCTTCACAATTTGTACCAGGAGATTGAAATGAAATAAGATTATTGTGAAGTCATTTCCGACATCCAATACTGCGGATAGATCCAAATAGATTTTCAACTGAATCTTGATTAAGAGATCTTGGTAGAAATGATTTGATACCTTTTTCTTGAAGAATATTGGACAGTGTTTGAAAACCTTCATAATATACATAAATTATAAGCATATTTGTACAAATAAAATGATCACAAATCAAATTTAATTATTTACCTTTAAAGTTATTATCCAATTTTTGAGGGTTGGAATATTAACTTTACTTTTTCATTTTTTCCAACAAAATGCATGGAATTTATAATTTTTATAGAACTAGCCCAAAATTCATGATGTATAGATTTTTTTGTAATTGCTGTCCGATAAATTTTTACATCGATAACTTTATCAAAATTTCCATTCATGGAATCAAATAAACTATCGAACAACTGGAAAATAACTGCTGTATCCTTAGCACTTGGTTCAATAATAGATTTTGCTAAAAATAATATGAAAAACATTACAATTACATTAATTAAATATGTATTTAATTACAAACCCGCTAGAAATTTCACAATAGCTGAAACTCGTTGACTAAGAACTTGAGTCAGTCGCAAATAGGACTTTAATTTTTTTAATTTTATTAGGAACAACATGATAAGTAAGCCTAGGAAGCATCTTGGAATCTGGAATACAGTTGTCAGTATAATACAACTCTTCAAGGTGTTTCCATTTCGCTACACATTTTAACCCATCCATCTTGTAATTTAAATCTTTAGTTACTAAATTATTTCTAAGGCATTTAATGAGATGTGGGGGATCAAACAAATGTACCACATGAATTCGTTTCCACTATCCAACGCTACTTCATAAAATGCATCTCTATATTCTTCATAGTTATGTTGATAGAATTGCCTAGTTTCAGCATTTAATATATAATATACGAAGTGCTCCCTGATTTGGTTTTATCTAATCACATATAGTAGCAACACACACAAACTGGTTTCATGGACACATTTAATAACCTAGTAAAAAAGTTAATTGTTATGTTTATTTATATTCATTTGCAAATATATCAAATTACTTCTTTAAGCTGCTTTACTAGTTCATTTGACTTTGTAATACCTTGACAAAATTAGTAAGCTATTGGCTGCTTAATTTTTTTTTGATACCTCTGATCATGAATACCAGTGCATGGTCAGGTCAGCTAGCTCTTGGCTCTTATAAGTGCCAGAGTGTACAAATCCATGAATCTCATCAGCTGTCACGATTATAATCTAATCCACTACTAAATAATATCTCATCAAAAATTATTGAAAAATACCTAAAAATAAAAATTAGTTTTTGGAATACATACAAAGACAAAAACCATACCTTTCAGAAGGTTTTAAATTTATAACTTTTTCTGATAATACTCTTAATACAGTTTGAGAAACACCTGCATTGATTGTTTTGTGACTCAAAATATTGTTCAATGTCCTGTTTACAAGGTAGTGTAAAAAAGATTTGACAAGACTTCAACATTTTAGATTTTTTTTTATATAGAGATAAACTGAGTATTTTTTCTTCAATCGTAAATCGTCGACCTTTTATATTTTTGTCTGTTTAAATAGGGATGCAGCAACAGTAGTTTTTTTCAATAATGTACTTTTGACATACGAGTCACTAAAATTTTCTGCTGCCCTCAATCTGTCCTTAAAAAGATTTTTCTGACATCCTACATTAATTTTTTTTATAATAGTTTAATATAATAATTAAGTTTATAATAGTTTTAATAGTTTATTTGATAATGAATACAATTTTTTACATCTTGGTGTTAATTGTTTCACATAATCAACCCAATATGTGTCCAATACACCTAGATTATAAGTAAATATTGATATTTAATATAATTAAATGAATATATATATATATTTATATATTATAATATAATATTTAAAGTTTAATTGGTTAATTCATGCAATCATTAATGTATTATAATCAGCAAGTTCATCATGCACTAAAAATTGATTTTATATGTATGCTGAATGTTTTAAAAAACGGTTAAATATGCAGTAAAAACATGTTAAATAATAAATTTATGATGTCAGTGGAAAATATATTTTCACCAAATTCAATTAAAATTTTTTTTAACGACTTGCTGAAGACAATTTTCTTTTGGCATTGTATAATATTGAAATTAAACGATATAAATAATATTTTAATAAATTGATTAAAGTAAAACGCCGAACGACACATCACAACTAAATGAGAAATCGTTATAGGAAATTATATATACATACATATATATATATATATATATATAGAATACTATCACTTTGAAACAAATTTCTATATCACTTAGCATTGACTAAGACTTGGCAAAATTTATATGCAAATGCATGAACTTGCGAGGCCTGATTATAATATATACATATTGTATGTTATTCGGTTAGGTAATATTCAAAAATATGTAAAAGTAAAATGAAATTAACTCTATATATCTCTTTTTTTTTTTTTTGTTATATCTCTTTCGTTTTTTTGGTGCTCGTGCAGTTTTCAAATACTTTGTACAGCTATTATCAATTGAACTATTACAATCTATATGAAGCAAAAATAAAGACATGCAATTGTAAATCTAATCTAATTACATAATACAACTACTATTACAATCTACATGAAGTAAAAATAAAGAAATGCAATAATAAATCTAATCCAATTACATAATACAACTACTATTACAATCTACATAAAGTAAAAGTAAAGAAATACAATTGCAATTTTTATCTAATTACAAAATACAACTTACTCATCGATTGGTCTGGGACTTCCATACTGGAAATATTTAAATCCTGCGCTTCTACACCAAACATATCACAAGCCTGTATTTCTATACTGGACATATTAAAATCCTGGACTTCTACACCAGACATATCTAGCATTTCTATTCCAGACATATTACAATCCTAGATGCTGCATCAAAAGAGCCAGTTGGACTACCACTTTAGAAGTACAACACTCCTGGACTGCCACATCAGTAGTACCATACTTCTGGATTGCCACATCAGAAATACCACATTCCTGGACTGCCATATCAAAAGAACCACACTCCTGGACTGACATACCTTATAAAATATATGCCCCAATATTTATTATAAAATACGATATTTTATGTGTTTCAACACATTTTTTACATATAAAATAGATTATATTATAATAAAAAAATAGGTATATTATAATAATACAAAAAAATTTACTCGGTAGAAATAAAGTTGAAATAGAATTGACTTTGAATCGTTTTGTTCCTGGGCTGGAACAATCATTAGTGAAATGAATATTACACATAAACTTGTTTTTGTAAACAAGTTCTGGCTCTATTATCCAAACCAACTATCTCAATCCACTTCAAAAGCCTAATCACATCATTACGTGGGTTTGGGAAACGATGACATACCACACCTATAATATAAATAAGATTTTTTCAAATTAAACTGTTTTTATATTGTAATATATGAACAATATCAATATCAATACCTATATAATAAATATATAATAACGACTTAAATAAATATTAAAAGATGGACGTACCTTTAGATTTACAACTATGGACTACAAATTTGGATGAGTTCTTTAAAGACATAATAATGTTATAAAAATGTTTTCCAAAAAATATAGAAATGTAATATAGTAATAGTGTAATACACTAACACGTTAGAACATAGAATTTAAAATTTCAAGCCGTTAACAATTTCAAATTCAACACTAACAGTCGTTAATCAATCACAGATAACCAAACATGAAACAAGTATGTCTATTGTCTATGAGAATGTCAATGACTCAAAACAACACACGTGACACGTCCAGCGTTAACACATAAATACACAATACACGTGGGACATGGCACATGGTAAATGCTTATCCGTTATCAATTGGATAGCTTACAGACGCGCAGGAAATGTAGATTAGAATAACTGCATTCAACGCTACTGGTAGTTTTATGGTGTAACTATCATTGAACAGTTTTCTCCTATAAAGTTACACCACCCTGGGAACAACATTAGTTGTGTGTCTTAATCACGATTTAAGATATACAGGTTTAAACGACGGCATATAATAAGTAATGCATTATAATGACAAGTGAAACACCTATCTGTAACAGTTTTACCTCGAACAACTAGCGAACCATGGGACAACTTACAATAGTTTTTACCATAGACCACGATTTAAGATGGGGACCACGATAATATACTATAACCACAGAATAGATGAAACCAGAATGGACACTCTCCGAAAACTGATAAAAACTAAATGCCGCCCAGTGCAGCCGCATAATATATTTTTTGTTTTCCTTTTATCATGGTCAAACTGTATGTGAAACATTTAGGTTAGGTTAAATAATTGTAATTGCTTCTCGTCATGAATTAAGATAGTATGGATACCCAACTTGAGTGTGAAAAGTGACTACTAAATTGACTCTCTATACTGCGGAAAACCTGCACTAGCGCTCCAAACGGGATAATATGAAATCATTGTACATGCCATTATCTACTGTACCTATACACTATACACGATAAGAATAACCTTAATTTAAAGTGTTGAGTTTTTGAAAAGTAGAGTTAAATTTATAAGTTTTATTACTTTAAATTTGAATTATTTAAATAGGTATATAATTTAGATCGTTAAGGTTGAGGTATAACAATTTATATTTTTGTTTTTGTATTTAATAACAGATAATTGAATAATAATATTAAATAAAATATATTATTTTATTATGTTACTTTATAGTTTTTAAAAACAGGATGTAGAAGTAGAAGAGGTGTTACAAGAATATTTAACTATATTATATTTATTTTATTTAAGAAGTAACTAATTTTGATAATTTTTTTTTGATTTTATTTTTTTTTGATTTTATTTTTTTTTTACATATTTTGGTTTAGCATATAAGTATGCTGCCTCATTCTCATTGCAATATAATATGTAAAAATATTAGTTAACATATCTATTTAATGTTCTTGACATTCAAGTTTTAAACTAATATTCATTTAAAAAAATTCATTTACGTGTTTTCAAATGTTTCTAATGATCCAGTTTTTTAAAATATTAAAATCTTTAGGTACACCAAAGGTACTTCTCGTATTCTTTTGACAAAAAGGTACAACATGCCATTTTAAAAATAATTATTGCAAAATATAAACCAACACCAGAACTACACGTGTAACATGAACATGAATATAATTGCAATTTTTCATTAATTTAAATACTCGTACATGTTAATTCCTAATGTAAATGGCGGGAAATTAATTTATGACAATTTTTATTGAAGTGCTAAATTTAGCATAGCCGTGTCCGTAGCATTTTAGTACTGCATTAGGACACTAGCAGCGCTAACGTTGGTTTTCCGCACATGTCAGCTGTTATTTGGATTCAATTTTGTAGTCACTTTGGTATTACGTTTTTTCTAGCATGTTAGGTATCCATACTATCTTAATTCATGCTTCTCGTGTTTAATTAACTACTGTTTGTATACCGTTGACTACTGTTTGAATACCGTTGACTACTGGTGTTTTGTATACTATTATTAGTGTTTTGTGTTTATGATTTGATTTTATTCATTGTCAATCTATGAAATTTGTAAATTATACAATTTTTTCTTTTGAATGAATAAATTCTCATTTTTTTATAATGGAATATTTTATTAACAAAAAAAAAAATTTGTGAGTTGTTGCATTTTAAATTGTAATCCCGCTAACATACAGTGCTGATTATTGTACGCGGTATTATATTTTCCTAGTATTCGGCTACACTGGGCGGCATTTAGTTTGAAATTGTCGTATCCTTATAAGACTAATGTAAATTTTTTGAGAGTGTCCATTCTGCTTTCATCTATTCTGTGCTATAACTATATTTTAAATTATTCCATAGGTATAATAATACAAATTACATCCATTTATCTATTTTGTGTCTATGCCTACCTAAATTTAGCTAATAACTATGAATATAATATACTTAATTCATAGAAAAGAGATAAGAATTATGACGGGCTTAAATTGTGAAGGGTGCCTATACTACAATAGAAATATTAATATTAATGTATGGTTAAATTTACTGTTTTTTTGGAACTAATGTAAAAACTATTGTAAGTTGTCCACATGGTTCGCAAGTTATTCTAGGGCCCAGCTGTTACAGATAGTTGTTTCAGTGGTCACATTTTGGGTTTCCGATACGCAACCTATATATCTATATACCTATATATCTTAAATCGTGGTCTTAATATTGCTTATCAAAAATTGTGATTTTTTTAAAAAATGTTTGTCATATAAATTGTGTTGTATGATAAGAGAAATAAAAAATTTTAATAATTATTTCTGATTAGAAATATAACAACATAAAATATCATGAAAAAATGGGTAATTTATCATAATTCACTGATAGCGTTCATTGCGTTCAAGTTTTCTACTACTAGATTCAGAATTTAGTTACAAAGCAAAATTATTTATTTAAATATTTTAGATTTTCTTATCTTAGTAATAATATATTGAATATTTTTTTCAACATTATCAAATTCAAAAGTTCAAAAATGTTTATAATATTAATTTTAATTATTTATAAATTTATTATTATTATTTACTTATTTAAAAAAGAAGAGCTGATCTGATACTCCTGCCGCATAGGATACAGATGTGCGAATCATAGCGTTTAATTTTAATTAGAATTTGAATGCAATGATCAACCATTGCATTCGAAAAAACGATTCTGAGCGAAGTTCAGTCAGATTATAATTATAGGTATTTTTTTAAATATTGACATTTTTTTATTAAATATTTAAAATGCAAAATTTTATCACACATATAGTACATAAATGAACACTATTTAATTTTTATATAATTAAATTTTCAAAATTTTTAAAAAATATTTGTCAATTTCATTTAACATTATTATAAAATATTGTAATATAATAAGAAAAATCCATATAAATAATTTAAATATTGATTTTACTGAAATTTCAACTTAAAACGGCTATAAATAAAAATTGAGAATAGAGATTTGTCTAATATTTTGATGTAGTGTTAAGTAATACGTATATATACTTCAGTAAAATTTTCAGACCTAAATATCATAAATTGCCAATTTTATCAAACATTATATACATAAAAACGAGAATTTTACGAAATATTCAACGTCCTATATTTCGTAGAAAAATTAATGTAACGGTTCCAAAAGTTTACCACATATATATATCAAGTTATCGTAAAAAATGCCGTTTTTTTTTCATTTTTTCGTCGTTTTTTTTACCGCTTATAGTCAATTTTAAGAAATTCGAAAAATGACCTAAATAAAGTACCAACTAGATCCACTTTCCTACCGGAAACATATGCTATTCGTGGTAATCGGAGCATTATTTCGGGTAGTAAAAATGTTTACAGTATAAAACAAAAAAAAAATCACACTTCATTGTAAAACCAATACATTCTTCGCTTCGCTCAGAATCTAAAATTAAAATAATATTGATATACATTGATTTTTGTGAATTATATTACTGTTTATTATTAAATAATACCTAATAATACCTATCTATTACTTTGTATACACTTTAAATAAATTACATATAATCACTAATAATTTATGAAAAAAATTACATAATACAGAGAATAGTTATTCTGGAGTTAAAATGATGTGTAGAACAGATATGTTTTATTCAGTGGGTAGTTATTCTAGGATTAATACACTTGGTTTAGTAATATTGATTATAATGGATTTTGTAAAACTGGCTTTAAATCAAATACTTGATTATGAAATACGAGTATATTTATTTATATATTATTATAATTTTTTTATAAAATTATTGTTTCATATATTTTTTATGACGTTGATAATATAATAAATAAATAATTTTTGTTTCTAGATTAAAATCCATCATCAAAAAAAGGACAAATAAGAAAAAAAAAGAAAATAATAAGGTTAGATATAATATATCTATATTTTATAGTAAATAATACATATTATAATAAAAAAATATGTGAATTAATAATGTTTTTTGTTTTATAATTTTAAAGTTTACACACAAAAGCTAATAATATAAAAAAAAGTTGATAATGGTATAGGTAGGGTACAGAGATGGAGAGAATAGTGTTGTATTTTGCTTAAAATTCGAATGCAATGATAAATTATCACCATACTCTAAAATAGGACGGACTAATCAACAAAAGAGTGTAAATCAATAATTTAAGTTTAAACTCAGAAGCAATTCTAATAATAAAACCAAGAACCTCTATGATTTCAAACAGATCATTTCAATAAGAGACTCAGGATTAAATGTAGAATTAAATTTAAGTCCAAGATCCAAAACAGTGTCAAGAACATGTACAAGATTGGTATCACCAACAAAATAGCAATGTATTAAGGGAGAATGAGATCGAGTGAAAGACATAACTTGGCATTTATCAACATTAAGTGACAAACCAAGTAACAATTAATAACAATCTTCATTCTGAAGCTTAAAACAATCATCCTTAGAATCGATCTGCAAAGAAAGCTTCATGTCATTAGCATCATAAAGCAACTTGCAGCTCTGCAGAGTGTGACTAATATCATTAACAAGAAGAGGGAATAAAAAGGGACAGGTGCATCCTTGAGGAATCCCAGACGAAGACAAAAATAAGTTAGACTTAGTGTTCAGTGTTGAGTAATTTGACCCATTGATATCTATTAAGAAGATAAGATCTAAACAAAGTTAAAAAAGGTTCTCCAAAGCCTGTAGCTTTAAGAATTAGAAGTATCACGTCATGATTTGCTGAGTCAAACGCTTTTTTGAAGTCCGTGAATAAAAATCCATCTGAAATCGTTGTTGGAATGCATTATAAACAAAATTTGTGAATAAGAGATTGCAGGTTGTTGAACAACCAGGGTAAAAACCGTGTTGCTCATCTATAATTATTTTGTTGATTGAAGATTAATTTTATTAATTTTTATTTAAATTATAAAATATTAATTTAAGAGTTTCAAAATTTTATCACGTGTATAAGGTACATACTACATATTTATCAGTAATATTTTTAAGTCTCCAAGTTCATATTTCTTAAGTTAATTTTAATATTTTAATATTTTTTATTTTTATTCTGTTTTTTTTTTTATTATTTTTATTTTAGTTGACAAATTTATTTGTCAGTTACTACCGACTTGTTTATTAGTCATTCGTCGTTAATGCATATCGTTTATAAAAGTGCTTATAGAATCCCAAAATGAGTTGTCTAAATACCCATATTTGACTGAACTTCGCTTATAGTCGTTTTTTCGAATTCAATGATTTATCATTACATTCAAATTTTAATCAAAATACAACACTATTCCTTCTTACCCACAACATTATCAGCTATTCTTTTTTTTCAATTTTATAATTTAAAGAGTTATATACAGGATGGCGGAACAAAAACGACCACATTTGAAATAAACGTAATTTTGGGAGGGGTTATCGCACAATATTGATGAACGTCTCATTGTGTTGTACGTGACGGAATGTTTAGTTGCCATGATGCATTGGAGTATTGAATACCCTCACGTACGTCGTGGAAACGTTTTCTGGTAAAAATGAGTCAATCGAGGTTATACGACGCGCATTCCGTACCTACGCGATTTGGTCTACCTCCACATTCGATTCTTCCCAACCGCTAATCAATTTTAAAGTTGGTTAAGAATATTCGGAAACATGGTAATGTAATCTCAAAGATACCTAGAGTATTACACATATGTGTCGACACCAGAAAAATTCCGACTGCTTGAGCGCGATGTCTCATTAAGTCGTAGGCTTTGTTCAACAGAAACTTGGGCACGTGCTATATTTTCTGGTGTCACCACATATGTGGAATACGTCTAGGAATCTTTGGGGTTACATTATCATGTTTCTGAATATTCTTAACTAACTTCAAATTGATTAGCGTTTGGGAAGAATTGTACGTGCGCGTCGTATAGTTACTATTGACTCATTTTTATCAGAAAACGTTTCCACGGCGTACGTGCGGTGTTGAATATTCCAAATGAGTCATGGCATCCAAATTTCCCTGTCACCTACAACACAATGAGACATTCGTTGTGCGTTACCTCTCCAAAAGTTACGCTTATCTCAAATGTGGTCGTTTTTGGACGCCACCCTTTATATATATATAATAGTAATTGCAATATAATATTTTGGAACTAAGGTTAGCAATATATGGTAAAGCTTTAATAAAAATTTCAAACTCTGAAACTCAAAATTGACTTTTATTTAAGTATAGGAAAAATAAGTAATTTAAATGTCGTAGTTTATTTATTTCACTAAAAATATCTTTAAATAGCTATAAAAAAATATATATATATATGGTCTTTCAATCTACAGATATAAAAATAAGAGGCATTATTGTAACACAAATACATTCTTTGATAATTTGATTATTGTATAATTTAATGTTTAAATGTATGATTATTAATATGTATATATTTTATAAATATACATGTATATTTTATATTGAAACTTGAATAAGAAAATAACCCTCTATACAGATCTGTATGCTATGATTGTTATATTATCAATTCTTTTTGACTGAAATAATTAAATTTAAATTAATAGCAATCCTCTTTATTTATTAATAATTTTAAACTTGTGTTAATGATTTATTTATTTTAAAATTAAAAAAATTAGAAATTATTAAATATTTTAAACAATTAACAAATATGATAATATTAATTTGTTTCTAGGTGGATACCAAACAAACTATATCACAGAAAGAATCAATTAAACATATTCCACAAACCTTCAATGATGTAAGTAATAAACAATTTTAGTTAATATTATTAGAGTTGCCATACTAAAAAAGTTAATAGTTTACTTATACTCCTTATGAAAGATGACTTACCTATATTATTAAAGTATAATATATGTAAAAAAAAAAGTTCAGTACTTGGTAATTTAACAACTGTACACAAATGTGGTTATAGTGAAATATTTATTTTAAGTACTTTTTTTATTCTAAAATATTTTTGAATAAATCTAAATGCAACATAAATTGTAAAATTTACATTAGTTGCAAACCTTGCATTTGTAATGTCATCATTTTCATTTAGATTAATTTTAATTAAGTACAGTAGTAGTGAAAAGTCTTGAACATGTAACTTTTTTAATTCAACATTTATGAAAAAAATAAAATTTGACTACACACATTAGAATATACAATTTAAATTCTTATGGAAGTGGAATATGTGGAAAATATTTCATACAATATAACAGTTTTTAAGTATACCATAGAACTAGTACTGGAGAAAAGTCTTATAAATATAATATATGTGGACAAAATTACATATTTATGATACCTTAATCGTATTGATTATATTCAAATAGAAATTATAATGAAATTTACAAAATAAATATGTAATGCATTATTTTTTAAAAATACTTATTGGAAAAAAAACAATAATAAAGATAAATGATCATATTCTAACCTATATATACGAACTAAATTTATGAATTAATATAAATTGCATGTAGATATTTTGCATTTCTGCAGTATTCAATTTAATGGCATGCTTAGAAATCAAACAACGACTTGTTAGGACTATATTGCAGGAAATATATTATTTTAAAATTGCGAGCGAATAAATGATTTTACAAAGGTGTATCTATTTTTTTTCTTCTTTTTCTTTTTTTTTTCTTTTTTTTCTTTTTCTTTTTCTTTTTCTTTTTCTTTTTCTTTTTCTTTTT
>JAIUCT010000012.1:11519562-11556742 GCA_021307375.1 Tetraneura akinire | reverse complement strand
TCTTTTTCTTTTTCTTTTTCTTTTTCTTTTTCTTTTTCTTTTTCTTTAACTTTTTCTTTAACTTTTTCTTTTTCTTTAACTTTTTCTTTTTCTTTTTCTTTTTCTTTTTCTTTAACTTTTTCTTTAACTTTTTATATTTTTATATTTTTATTTTTTATTATTTTTTTTTTTTTTTTTTGGTTTGTATGGTTTGTATAAAAACATTTTCGACCAGAAATAATACTCTGATAACTACGAAAAGTATACGAATCGTATAGAAAGGGTCATCCAGAAAGTAAGGTTACAACATTTATACAAAATAGAAAAATGCGTTTATTTCATTGGAATTTGCAGGATACATAATAAATATAAAATACTATTTTTCCACATAATCACCATCAAGTTCAATCCATTTTTATAGTCTGGGAACTAGTTTTTTATGCCCGCATCGTAGATTTCTCCACCATCTGCTTGACCTCATCGTCGTTGAAATGACGTTTCCCACCCATAAACTCCTTTAATTTGGTGAACAGATGAAAATCTGATGGTGCCAGGTCAAGTGAATATGGAGGGTGGTTGATGATAATTCTATCCAAACGAAGTGAGTAGCACTTGGAAATTCGTGCTGTGTGGGGCTTGGTATTGTCATGTCGGTTTTGAATATTCCTTCTCAGGTTTTTAAGGTATTGCAATACGTCTCAGCATTAAATTTTGTCCTTTAGGCATAAATTCAACCAGAAGGGACTCCTTTACGATCCCAAAATATTGTTACCATTATTTTTTTTATTGATGGTCTCTCGTTTCTTTCCTTATTTCAGTACGGCCATCCCTGAACAATCTAACCTACTTTGAGACATGCTATCGACTCATTACCTAATTACTATAAACTTCTATAAGATTCCGATGAATACTTGTGGCTGTATTATTTTGAAGAGTCAAAAAATGGACGCTCGCTCGAATCTCGCACGGGTGGCATGTGGCGGTAGCGGTGACCCGTAAAATTCCGGAACGTATAATGACGGAAATGAGTATAGATCTGAACTGTATAACCTCGGAACGTATTTTTCTAGACCGTATTTTTCCGGAATTAAAAAACCAAAAGTGATTAGTCCGGAACGTATGTTGACGGAAAAGTTCGCTGTGTATTGTATAATTCCGGACTTTATATGACCGGAATACATAGGTAAACATCTAAAGGTCTCGCGGAGCGAGGTTTTAGGTCACATGAAACCACTGCCAATCCGCACCAGTATTAGGTCTATGGGGTAGGTATTAGGTTGGTATGCTTTAGTCCCATGGGGCGTAACCTCATCCTTATGAAAAGTGCCGCAACCTAATACCTACCCCATAGACCGGATACTAGTGCGGATGGGCAGTTGTTTCGTGTGACCTAAAACCACGCTTCGTGAGACCTTTGGATATTTACTCCATGATTGGTACCCATTATATGAGTATAATATGGGTATTAATCAAAATTTATTTAATGAAGTAGGAAAAACGAGCGCAAAAATTTAAATATTTGATAAACGTGCAAAATGTTTGGTCGCTTATGCTAGGTTTGAACTCTAGGTCTTGAATAAAAAGGAAATAAAAGGAAGCCACACTGTACCAGTAGACAATGAGATTAATTAAACAGACGGTAATAAAATGAATTATTCAACTTAATCTTATTAGTGAATTTAAAAATCGACCAATGAAAAGCCGTAATTTTATTATGGAAACTAAATCAATGTGTATTTTGTTAATATGCGATCTGGATATATACGTTCCGGATTGTTATAGCCATCCGCGGTAGCGTGCGTCGACCTATTCATCTTAAAAGTTCACTGTGACTGAAAAAACATCCGATAGATTGATAGATACGTGAGTGCTTTTGATCAAATTGTTATGATCTTCTCTACATACCAGGTGTGCCAATTTTGAAAAAAAATTTCTTCTGGTTAACAAAACCAGGCGTGAATTTTTCTAAAAAATATAGAACTTTGAATATTTCGTAAAATTCTCGTTTTTTTGTATATAATGTTGGATAAAATTAGCGATTTTCGGTATTAAGGTCTGAAAATGTTACTGAAGTATATTTATATATTACTTAACATTAATTCAAAATATTAGAAGAAAAATCCATAGTGTCATTTTTTTTTATAGCTGTTTAAAATTGATATTTTTATTTTTATGTTTTTATGTCTGAAGGCACTAGTACTATCCGAAATAATGATCCGATTTTCACGAATATCATTATGTTTCTGGTAGGAAAGTGGATGTTTTTGGTACTTTATTTAGGTCATTTCTTGAATTTCTCAAATTGACCCTATGCGTTAGAAAAAACGGTGAAAAAATGAAAAAAAAAATAGCAATATATTAATCAATACCTAGGTACATTATCTGACCGAACTTCGCTCAGAATTGTTTTTTTGAATGCAATGGTTTATCGTTGCATTCAAATTCTAATTAAAATTAAACAATACGATTTGCACACCTATTTCCCTTCGACAGGAGTATCAGCTTGTCCTTTTTTTATAATATTATTGTAACGTTAATTAAAAGTAATATTTATTAAAAATGTTAATGTTGACATACATAAATTTAAAAAAATGAGAAAAGTATATTTCTACTATTAATTTTTTTTTACTTAGCGTCCCCTGTTAATATTTTCTGTATCCGTGCCTGAACAAAACACATGCAACCTTACTATCTGGATGAAGTACAGACAGTAACAGGTAGTTACTATATTTCGGTCAATTTTTTAATTTCTCTAATATTTTTTTATAATATTTTTTAATATTTTATTCTCTAATATTGAGCTTAAGCTTTAACAAAAATTACTAAAAAAATGACAAAAATGATTAACACTTATTTTATTATTTATATAACATACTGTAGTAACATATTTTTTCATTTAAATCGAAGTATAAAAAAAAGTTTTTTTTAGATTGAATTTATATACCTAATTAATTTTGGACTTGTAAAATAAGTTAATGTGCGTATTATGCATTATTTGTTTTTAGGCAATAGCTAGAGAAACAATTTCACACCAAGAATCAATAATACCTAATCAACATAATTTAAATGATATACGTTTTAAAGAATGCTTGAACAATAACATTGGTATATCATGCTATACAACTAATACAAAGAATATAAGCATTAACAATACCGACTTCTCATACTATTGTAGCATATGTCAAAAAAGTTATAACTTTGATAATACGTGTAATTTTATTATACACGATTGTGCTCCAATTATTATATACTGTTAATTAATTAATATCAACATAATTATTTTTATTTTATTTTTTTTATATTTAGAAAATTATATAATATTATTTATACATTTCACACTCGTATATTCGTTTAATAAAATAAGTGTAAAGTATTTATTTTTATTTTTTTCAGATTTATAGTGTAATTGTACTTATACGAGATGTTGCTTTTTTTTAATAAATTAGGACATTGGGTTAATATGACGTATAATAACTAAAACATTTGGTGAATATGATAAATTGTAATTTTAGATTCTGAGCGGAGTGAAGAATGTATTGATTTTACAATGATGTGATAAGAAAAAGGTTATAGTTGGTATTTTATTTATGTCATTTTTTTTTTTTTTTTTTTTTTTGAATTTCTGGAAATTGAACTTATTCCGTAGAAAACTACCAAAAAATGAAAACTGAAATTTTGAAGAAATCGAATTCAATTTTTCACGTTAATTCAGATAATATTGAACTAAAATACTTGAAAACGTTATTAGGTGTTCACATATTATTATTATGTACTTCATATATGTGATTTTGCAACTCTTATGCTTATTTAGTTACCTATATTTAAATTAAAATATGGATGCATTTTAATAAGTATGTGAATATTTTAATCAAAAATTCATAATCAATACCTAATATTATCAAACTGAACTTCGCTCAGAATAGTTTTTTGGAATGAGATATCATATTGCATTTAAATTTCAATCAAAAATCAACACTATCCTCTTTATACCTGTATCCCTTCCACAGCAATATCAGCTCTTTTTTAAATATTTATTCTATACGGAAAATGAAAATAAATATTGTTTCATTAATGCATATCAATTTACAATAAAATTTCATAATTATGGACGAATTTGATTTTAAATGAAGGTCATAAGATCTAATAGTAGTAAAAATAATACTTTTTTATTCGATGAATATTATGATAGGTAGGTAATAAGAGAGATATTAATGCTAACAAGGCGTAAAAAAAGTCCGCGTAATATTTTATTACAAAAAAGATCATTTTAATCTCAATTTATTTTTAAAATGATTTTGAATCATGATAATTGTCTCTTATGTTAATTGATATTTTTTTTTTTTTTTTTTGCTTTTGGAACTCTTGATGTTATTTTATTTTAATTTTTAACCCGTAATAAATAGTATAACTATAATAATTTTAAATATGTTATTTGTATATTTTAATTATATTGTTTTAATGATAATAACAAACAACATTAAAAGTAATGAATTGCAGAACTAACATTGAATTGCATACTAACATTATATTAAAAATTAAAATATATATTTAATTATACCTAATATACAGGTATGTAATATTTGGATATACGACAATTGATGGTACGTAAGAATTATGACATCTAAAAACTATTAAAGAGTAACTTATGTTATAGTTTGGTTATTTTTATTGGTAGTTACATGGATTTATCCGTAGATGTATTTGATGAAATTTTTATATAATTTATGACTTTTGGGCCCATTTTTCGGACGTTAAATTCGTTAATTTATTTGGACAGAAGTAAAAAATTATAATACATGTTACATGTATGCAGTATGCAGATCATAGATAATAGAAGAATGAATAGACTACTCTTACAGTCCTACTACCATTGGTAGTTGGTGGGTACTAATAACCTGTCGGACCCACTCATATCACATAGCACACGTCACTTTAGGTTTATTTTAATTTACAGGTATGTTATTTTTGTATACCTAATCGAATGTCCTGTGTTCGCAGAAATTGTAAAGTTCGAGATTATTTCTGCGTTAATTTTATTGCGTGTGCTTGCGATTTTTATACACGGGGATTTATATTTAGATTTAGGTACAGGTGCGTGCAGCCGGCCAGTCTTCAAACCGACAAAATTATTGTGAGTTATTTATTATATTATTATTATATTTTTATACTGGTTGAGCCAAAAGGGCTAAATTTTCACGTCATAATTTTATACACTTAGGTATGTGTTGCTGTAATTTTTATTGTGTATTATTATTATTTTATTAAACATTATCACTAGTTACCATATTTTTCTATTTATAGATATCGCGTTACATTTTATAATTGTAGTCAATAGTTTTAAGTCACGCACCCACCACCGACATAAAAAAAAAAAGCATTTAAAAAATGGTATTTTCTCGACCGCTACTGATTGAACTCTACTAACACACTTACACAAGTGTTGCCGATCAACCGCATAGGCCAATTTTATTAAAGTTGATACGCACCCGGCCCGTACACTATGTTATCACAGACATTTAACTAGATTGATATGCTTTATAATGCTTTATGCTTTATGCTTTATGCTTTATGCTTTATGCTTCTTGTATAAATGATTAAAGTTACTAATTTCCACTATTCTTTTGGAATCATAATGTTATTTATAAGACAATATACAATTATAAATATAATACATATAATTTTACACGTATAATGAATTCAAATCGCACAAAAATTTCTTTTATTTTTATTTTAGTTTCATTATATCCCATTTAGTTGGCAATTTACGAGTCAAACTTATAGTTTATTATACATAACCTATATAAACAAATATAAGTACCCACACAAATTACCTATATTTCATGGGATATAGTAATATATTTATTAAACTTAAATAAAATTATGAATAATAGGATACTTATATGTTTATAATTAAAAAATACATATTGATCTTTGTACTTATCGATTATCAAATAATTTAATACAGATATTATGAATTTGTTTTTAGCTAAACAATAGAGAGCCAATAATATCACGTGACGAATCAATAAATCATAACCATCAAATTTTAAATAATACAAGTGATAAACAAGATTCGTTCAATTACATTTCTGTATGTCATACACAGGAAACTAACGACATAAGTACCAATAAAGACTTAAACAATTGTGACATGTGTGAACAAATTTTTAAATGGGATGATACAAATAATTTTGCTATACATCAATGTGCAATTACTGGAATCACCTCATTCAAATGCATTATTTGTGCTGAAGTATTTGAACAAAGATTTTTTTTTAATAGACATTATTCAAAGCACACTGCAAAAAAATGTTGTGTATGTAATTTATGTGGAAAAATATTTCACAGTACTTCGGCCTTGTACGTTCATCAAACAATACACACTGGAGAAAAACGTTTTCGGTGTTTTACATGTGGGCGGTATTTTAGATTCTTGTATTCATTAAAAGAACATAATAGAACGCACACTGGAGAAAAACCGTATCGTTGCGAAATTTGTGGAAAATCGTTTACTTACCATAAAGGCTTGAAAATACATGCTAGATTGCACACTGGAGAAAAGCCATATCAATGTGGAATATGTCACAAATGGTATAGACAAACAAACCATTTAAATGGACACTTGAAAAACGTACACAAAACAATACTTAAAAAAAGTTCTTAAATTTATTTATATGATTTTACTTACATTAACTACCTACCTATTATATGAACAATATTAAAATAGTGTTTTAATTATAATTTTTATTATATTACCTATGTAAAATTTTTATTAATTTAATTAGTAATAATATACGTATGGCACATTACACCAAATATTTTTAAAGAAATTAAATTAAATATAATGAAATAAGCCATGCCTTTAAAGAAGTCAGTAAAAATACTATACTTGTATACTAATGCTCTGGTTTTCAAGAAAATAGCATATTGTTTCCGGTTGGAAAAAGGATGTAATTGGTACATTATTTAGGTCATTTTTCGAATTTCTCAAAATTGAACATATGCGATAGGAAAGACGATCAAAAAATAATGAAAAAACGGCATTTTTCACGAAAACTGAAATTTCTTGACGAATTAAAAAATAATAATTCTATAATAGTAATAGTTCATAATGTATCGGAACTGAGTTAAATAAAGTGTATTGAAGCTTCAATACAATTTTTAAAATTATTAAAAAAAATTTGTCAATTTTATTCAACATTATTATAAAATATTAAAATATAATAAGAAGAATCCACATAAGTACTTTTAATATTGATTTTATTGAAATTTCAATTTCAAACACTTATAAAGAAAAATTGAGACTTGGGATTTTGCTAATATTTTGATATCTAGTTAAGTAATATTATGTACTTCAGTAACATTTTCAGACAATTATTTCAAATATTATATAGGTACTTACGTAAAAACGAGAATTTTACGAAATATTGAAAGTTCTAAATTTTGTAGAAAAATTAATATAACTGTTTCAATATTGTATCACATATATATATAGTACCTATGTGAACACACAATATAATGTTTAAGTTCCTAACTTCAAAATTGTCTGAGTTATCTTGAAATATTGAAATCAAATTCGTGAATAGCTAAATTAAGATTAAAAATTATAATATTTGTAACCCAGATATAATAAGCCCAGCCCGTAAATTTATAATAAATAAATAAATATACTGAATGTTTTTATTATTTACTTTCCTAATGTAATTCAGGGGTGCTATTTCAGGTTTTTCAAGGTGTGCGAACTTTTAAGTAGGCCAATTTTGACATTTCACCAAGCTATTGAAAAAAAAAAATGCATATATACATATGCACTGTATTATACATTTGATAAAAAAGATGATAAACCAAAAAAACACAAAAACTTCAAAAAAATATATATTATAATATTATATATTTTTTTTATATTATAATTATAATTAATTAATTATAATAATTTCAGTATTTCATAGGAATTCAAGCAATACTGAACTTGAAGCAAGACTTGAAAGTTGTATTGGATATTCACATAGGTATTTTATATACCTATGTGATAAAATTTTAGAACCATAAAGTCACTCTTTCGTAATATTAAAAATATTTTCTAAAATTCTCATTTTTATCCTTATAAATCTATAATGTTTGATGAAATTATAAAAATAGCAATTTTAAAACTTAAGGTCTGAAAATTTTATCGAAGCTCAAATACATATTACTTAAACCCCAAGGTTTAATAATCTTAAAATTTTATTGAAACATGTTCACATGTTACTTAACGTAAGTACCAAAATATAAATATTAGAAAAATAACAAGTCTAATTTTTTTTAAATTTAAATTTGTAAAATTTAATAAAATCGATAATAATTGTAGGGGCATTTATAATATGGATTCTTCTTATTTTTCAATATATTCTTAATAATGTTTATTAATATTGAAAATTTTAGTATTTAAGGTTTGATAATTTCATTGAGGTAGGTATGTTAGTACATATTGATTAACTTAGGTCCTAAATATTGTGTAATTCGAAGGTCCAATTTTTTTTTAAAAAAAATTTAAGAGTTCACATTTTTTGTCTAGTGAACAGTTCTTACTATTATATTAAAGAATGATTTATTGAGTAGTCATACTAGTATTAATGAGTAGATAGGTATAGGTATTTACGAATTTCCTGTTGATAGTTTCAAACGGAGATGAAAACGATTAAAAATTTATAACAGTAAATTTATAGATTTTGTACTGTATTATTTATTCTCAGGGGGTTATGGAGGGTTCAACTATCCCGCAAATTATGGTAATAAATAAACAACTTAAAATTAGATCAAATTTTATTACATGAAAGTGTTATACGAACATGCTCAATATCGCCAGCATGTATGTTTTCAAATAATTAAAAAATTATACATTCGTTTTGCGGATATTTTGCGTGATTTTGCACATTAGTTTACAAAATTTGCGGACAATTATTTACAAAATTATAACAATTAAATTTGGCGGGTTGATGTAATATGATACTAAATATTATACTTTTTTAATTATCGCCTATGCAGTGATTTTGCGGACAAAGAGTTATAGTTACAGAGTTATAGTCAAAAAAAATAATTTGTAATTTTAATTTTTTTGGAAAAAAAAAATATTAGTTATTTAAATTACGGTTATGCAACGATTTTGGGGGTAGGTATTTATTTACAGGGTTAATGCAAAAATACTTATTTTACGAATTTTCAAATTGAAAACGCCATTTTTTTTTTAATTTCAAAATAAATAAGTTTTAAATAGGAGGGTATGCTTTTAATAAATTTAAATTTAACTCATCATGATATACAAAAAAAAATAAAAAAATAAATAAATAAATAATAAAAAATAATAATAATAATAAAACATAAATTAAGTAGTATACATTCTTTGATTAATCAAATTTTTAAAGTATAAAAAAAAATTAACATATTACACTTAATATTAGTATATTATTAATTATTATTAATTAAAGTTTAGTATATACGAGTATAATAAAAGTTGTATTGCACATTCTGTTTATTTGGGTACTGTTCTTACTTCTTTTTGTAAATCGTCATATTTCTCCCATTGTCCATCATTTCTTTATGTAATTGCTAATTGCAAGATAATGATCTACACTTCATTCAGTAAATTGTCTACCTTTAAATACAGCTGCTCCACTTAATGCAATTCATTAATTTTTTTTAATGGTATATTTATTATTTTCTAAGGTCTAAATGACACATTACATCCTCATATATTGAATTTTCATTATATCAAATAAACTAATGTCATTCAATTTTATTATTATTTTTATATTGGGCGAATATTTTTATAAAAAAAAAAAAATACATACTTAGTGATTTATATATGCCATTGGTAAATTATGAAGTATTTTATTCACCCTTTCTATTATGTTATATAACTGTGGCAAGTGGCAATCAATTCAAATGATGGATCGAAAAAGTTCATGTGGGAATGTATGATAATATAAAATTTTGGCTCTCAATCAATAAATCATACACAGTATTGGGTCACTTTAAATTTTATTAAGTATCAAATAAGTTGAAAATATAATATAGTAAAAATTATTTAAATTTGTTTATTTATTAATTTTATTGTATGAACCTTTTATGATATAGGTACCCGAGCCTATACCTAATTGAGGAAAATAATCATTTTGTGGTAATTTGTAACTACCTAATGTTTAATTAAAAAAAAAAAAAAAAAAAAAACTATATTAACTGGACATTCAAATATACAGAACATGTTAATATTATATTTTACAATATTCAATACTTTTATGTAATAATCCAGATAGTATTTTCGTATTGATAATGATTTATTAATTTTATTATAATAATAAAATAATAATATTTTAAAATTATTGATTATAATATGATCATATAATATATTATAATTTGGATGTTTTAAAAATAATATTTAAAATATATTAGACTTACAGTTTGTGTTTAAAATTAAAATAGTAATATAATGTAGGCATTTTAAACAAATTAATATTAAAAGATTAAAATAGAAGTAATATTTTAAATTAATTAATAATATCAGATTTAATTTTAAATGGGAAAATATTAATACATTATACCTATATGAATATGATATATCTAAAATGTAACATAGTTTTACACAGAATCGTTTTTTCGAATGCGACAATTTAACATTTCATTCAATTTATTTAATTATAATAGTTTGTATTTTATATGCCATTGATAATCAAACCATTATTTCTATTTACTGGTTAAAAAAGTATTTAGATACCTACGTAAAAAAAAATAATTACCTAACCTACTTATTGTAAAACATTTTTCTTATGCTCATAATCTTAAATAAAAGGTGTTATAGAATTTCATATTTATTTATTTTAATAAATAATAAGAGGGACACTTGAATTTTTATATCATCAATCGACAATCACACGTATAAAAGTTACTTTATATAATATTATCAAAATATTTGAATAAGTTTAAATAGGTATTCATTATATTTTATTTCAATGACCTTATGTAAATAATTAATAATACAAATTAAAATATTATAAAAATAATTCGTTAAAATAGAATTATTAAATATAAAATTATTAATGTAAAATGAATATTAACCAATGTTTGGAAGGAACGCGTTCAAAGGAACTCGTTCCTTTGATTTCGTTCCATTTTTAAGAACTTATCGGGAACGTAGTTCTTTTTTCATGTTTAGGAACGTATTGGAATTTCGTTCACTTTTTAGAGGAACATGAACGATTTTTTTCGTTCCTTTCTTCGTTCATTTATTTTAAAAAAGAAGTAATTAAATCATTTTTAGAATTCAAAGAAAAAAATTTATAACTTATTAAAAATAAGCTATAAAAATAAACCTATAAACGATATTATTGATAATGTTTACAATTCTGACAATTCTGTGACGACGTCATTATCGGCGGAACATTTTTAGTGGCTGGAAAAATCGTTTACGCGTTAAAAATATAAAATACTTACATACCCGTGTATGAAGGTATTTTATATTTTTAATACGGGCTACGGCTACGGCTAAGCTTGAGCGAAGCTTCAGTGTAATTTCAGTAACATCAATGTAGTAAAACATTTGGAAATAATATTTTAGGTTATTAGTTAATATATAGGGGAATCAAATATGTTGAGGAGCTGTAACCTCCCTCCCACTATACACTATATGTCTATATGTCACGTAGGTAAGTAATATGTACAATCTCGTAAAAAATTTTAAAATGGCTATAAAATAAATTCTTGTATAATAAATTATATTGAGAAAATTTGAAAATTATTGAGGAACGAAAAATGTTCCATATTTAGGAACGAGGAAAGGAACTAGTTCCTTTCTTCAAGCCAGGAACTAAAAAGGATTTAGTTCCTTTTTTAAAAAAGGAACATAAACGTGAACTAATTCCTTTTTAAAAGGAACTTTCCAAGCACTGATATTAACTTGACATAATCTATAATTATAATATCTTATTTAAATTATCTTAAGTTATTTCCTCTACAATAGTCGATCAAGGACGTCCACAACGATTCAATATTGAAAGTATTATTAATAGAACACTAAAAATAAAATAAAAATTTGTTTTAGAGAAAAAAAAGCACGAATACGAAATACCTATTAGTTATTACTTATAATAGATAGGTACGTTACAAGAAGTACCTATCTAATAAGACAAATTTACGTTCAGATTTAAATCTAATAAAAATCGTACTTAAAAAAATAATTATTTGAAAATTATTTGAGTATTTTATTTTCGTCAACTAATTCGTAATGCAACGTAAGTAATAATAATTATTATTTTTGTCCTTCAGTTTAATATTATAGTGATAATATTGACGTGTTAATTATTACGTAGGTATAAACCAAATCTGTTAGTTGGTCGTTCGAATGGGTAAATATTTTCGAATTTGACCAATTATTAGGCATTAAAATAACAGTACGTTATTTGAATTTGTATGAAAATTCAATATTTTCTATTTGTTTTATTGTTTAGTTATTCAAATTGTGTCGATGATTGGTATGAATAATTATTATTATTTATCAAATATTTATACTTACAGTGTAATTTGTTACTGTACATTTTAACATAAAAATTTTACTACCTATAATAATATTTTCGTAATACTGTATTAATTATTACCGATGTTATTTATATATTTCTAAAATTTAATTGTACCTAATGAAATAAAAATGAAATATAATTATTGGAAGTCTTTCATAAAATACTCTATTCATAATATCATATTATATCGTATAATTAGGTACCTAGGTATACATCCAAACGAATTACTTATCTCTGTATCTCATTTGTATAAAACTTATTAATTTGAATTTTTAATTATTGTTTTTTATTAAACCTAATCTATTAGATATGTACACATTAAGTCTTTTTCAGGCTTTCTCATATTACTATAATTTAATTTTTTTCAACTAAATAATTGTAAATCTCAAAGCGTTTTAAATAAAAAAAATTAAATATCATTATAATTAAAAAAAAAAAAAAAAAAAATTGTAAAATTCGAATTTCGATGAATTTATCATTTATTTATAATATATTATAGTGTTATAATATTTTCTTTTATTGTATTTTCATTGAATACAATGTTATACCTAATACTTATAGGCGTGTAGTTTTATTATTATAAACGTTTGATATTACAAATTTTCGGTCGAGCCTGAAATAAATGTAACTTTTGTAAATTATATTTTGAATGTAGTTTTCTTCTAAACAGGAATATTTTACGAGTAATAGATACTGCAGTTAAAACAAATGAATATAACCAATATGGAACATATTATAATGGGTAATATACAAATGAAATATTTAAAAATCCCTATAACTGCATCATTATAGTCATGTACTTAAATTTTATTAATGCTTTTGTTCAGAAATAGATAGTATTTTCGTATTTCTATTTAATATTTGATTACAATGTACAAAAAATAAAATAAAATATTATTAAACCATTTTCTTCTTATAATTGTGTTTATAAATAATAAGTATGAAATGGTTCGAATCGTTTTGAAAATTGTTTTGTCTTTAGAGCGTATTTGAAATTATAAAGCCCTCAAACAATTTCTAGAGATTTCATTTTGTTCGCACACATCTACAGGATGATCAGAATTTCACATTACAAAAACCATCCAATCATATTTGGTTAACATAATTGAGCACCCTGTTTATTTTAATATAAAATAATAACACAAGACGCATGATACGTATTATAATATAATAATACCTATATTATTATATTCCTTGTCAAAACAATCTCGTACGTCGTAAATACGAGTATCAATTTTTATCTTAAAATAAGCAGGTACAATGCTTTTTACGTAGAAAAACAAATACTTGACTTTGTGTCAATAATAAATTATTTGATAGTAATAACAATATTATAGTTAAAGCTATATATTGGGTATAATACCACCGTGGGCGCAATTAGACAGGTCCTCGGGGAAGTGCTAAATATCTTCAATTTTTTTTTTTCAAATTACATAACTTTATTTGAGTTTCAGCACCCTCGGTAGTATTTTGACCTTGAAATTGCGCCCCCGGCACCAGGAGCGTGCCCAGGATTAGATAATATTCTATATACAATATAATTATAGGTAGGTAACCATAAACCGTTTTTAAATAGGTTAAGAAAAAAAAAGTTAGTTAATTTGGAGATGGTTGAAACTTGGAACCGTTAAAATTACCCCTCATCACGCGCTCCTGCTTGGCACACTAGATATGATAGTAGATATCTTATTATTATATGCACGGACAAAAAATATGAAACGAACACTGGCATTTTTTTTTTTTTTTTTTTTTTTTTTTAAATTTTATATTTTTTTTTAAGCACATATTGTATAATAATGATATAACTACAATTTAATAGTCTGTATAATAAAAACAAATACTAATTCTACTAATGGAAAGAATAAAAAAAAAAAAAATAATAATAATAATAAAAATAAAATAAAATCACTGACGGATGGTCAAGCCGACAGAAAGTGAGTACAACACAAAAATTTAGTGTTACATATTAATATTTATTATTATTACAATAACGTAATGTGTAATAATAATAATAATTATGGAAATGACTACGAAAAAGAACTGCAATATTATTTTCGGTTCGCCTATTATAATAATATTATGCCAACGACGAGTGTCAACGTGTTAACAATTCGCTCTATCTAGGCAAACCGATTTAATAACAATATTAAAATAATTAATAATAATAATAATAATAATAATAATTATTTTATTATTATTATTATTGTTAAACATATTATATTCATATGCATAGGTTCGCTAATATAATATAAGTGTCTACGTTTGACTATAACAATAATCATATAATACCTAATGAAATCAATATATAAACACATATACGATTATAATATAACTACTATAACACAAAACTAAATCACAAAAACATAATAATATAAACTTCTTGGCGAATCGAATCGTTATCGTCACAATAGTAAGTTATTATATAAATACAGAGCACGGATAGTATTTTTTTTTTATTATTATTAATATATAAACGAATTGAAAACGTTAAAAAAAAAAAAAAAACGATATTGTTTATATTCTAACAATAGATAATTTGTCAGGAGGTGAAGGGGAAGTAATTTACGTATTGTAAATGCGTGTACGGGGGATAACAATACCGTTTACAATCAAATTTTTATAATGATATTATGCTCACATCAAAATAAAATAAAATAAGTACATAATATTATTCTACTATTGGAAAGGGCCGGGAAAATACAAGTACACGCTCTATTATTATTATTTATTATAAATTATCGATTAAAAATTTATATTTTTTTGTGTTATAATAATAATAATATATACGAGTATAATACCCGTTAGATGTCTGTCGTTTATGTTATCGTAAAAAAAAAAATTAAATTAAATTCAAATTTTCGAACACGTTACACAAATACAAACACGCAACACATAATACGTTCATATAGGCATAGGTACATAAAACTCGACAGGTAGGTACACATATAATATTTTCGCAAAACTCGACTTATAAACTCGATCGAGTTTGTACAATAATAATAATAAAAATATGATTGTTTATAATACAATAATATTGTGTAGGGTACGTGTTTATAATATAATATATTTAAATATATTTTATTATAACGTCGTTGTATAATATAATTAATTTTCATAGAAATTAGACAGTGTGTATTCTCTCGCAGAATATTATATTATCACAATAAAAAAAAAAAAAAAAAAAAAAAAAAAAAAGGGTAAAATGGAGTTTTCTATAACACGAAAGTATTGTATAGTACAATATTTACGTGACGAATATACGACTAATTTAATAAAAATAATAATAGTGATGATGTAGTAATATTATTATTACTACGACTTATACGCTATGAAATTATAATATAATATAATATAATATAATAATTATACAGGATGGGCAACAATATTATAACATTTATACACATATTATCATACGTATTATGTTAAGTCGACACCGAGATAATAAAATATTATTATTATTAGAAAATTCATATCATTATAACAAATATAATAATTATATATTTTTACAATTAATAGTTCGCGGCCCGAACCCTGTATACGCTTAAATAGGTGTATCGTACGTATAATAAAATGACAATCACACACGATTATTCCGATTCCTTCCATTCGACGTTGGCCCAAACTGGAAGATCCGTTTCATAACTCCATCCGGGTCCCTGCGGACAGCCAATAATAAATTATTATTCTCTCGTGAGTAAAAACGAAATCGTTTTCGGTCACGGTCGAGGTCAAAATAACGTAGGTATTAAATTACGATATGAAATTTCAAAAATATTATCGTAAGCACCCTTATTTTGTCTGACCGACTGGATAGTATTTCGTGAGTTTATAATCGAAAGATTGTAATATAATGTACGAGTTAAAATAAAATACTCTGTGCACATTATAATTCAGTTTCAGTAACGCGGTTAAGAATTTATATTTAATAACAAAAACTATAATTTTAATAATAGTAGTTTTTCGTGTTCGCAATACGGATTGAATATCATTCGCTGCTCTACAGTTATGTCACTTCAATATTGTTTATATAATAATTAATAAGAATTAATATGTAACCACCACCATGTTCAGGGTTATGAAGATGGAATAGTATTTATACTATTCGTATAATCACGACCAAAAATTCAACATAAATATTATATATTTTAATCTTTACACGTTATTATTCGAATTTCACATTTTATAATGATATTATGAAAATTAAAGATTGTTTTTTTTTTAATTAAAATTTATAATCGATATAATTTCGTTTTATTCGCATAATAATAGTCACAAATCATAATACATTATATTTTATTATCTAAATAATATTCATACAGAGTTAAAAAAAATGAATACCCGTAATATTTGACTTAATTTATCGGTCGAAATATCGATACGATTCGGATGAACAACAAGTCAATTGAAATAGGTTTTTTTTTTTTTATATCAAATGTTTACTATATTATATTATATTATTTGGTCTATTTGAAAAATAACTAAACCTATAGATTTTTTGGATATAATTTGATAAAACTGTCTTTCAGTGCCCGGGGGGGATAGGTATATTATTGTACTATACATACATCATACATACCGAATCAATAATATAATATATAATAATATTTCACAGTCTCTCGAGTCACTAATAATAAGTATTTTTCTTAATATATTTTAAAACATTTCTCTACAGAATTCACCATATTATGTTTATATATTATTTTAGACAACAGGCATAAAGTATATTATATAATACATTAATGAGCAAAGAGCGCCAAATAGAGTTGCTTCATCAATTATTGAGGTAACATCTCTGGGGTGTATACTATTATACTTTGATTAGGTCGAGTAAATGTAAACTTGATGATATTAGTCTTATAATTTACATTTTGTAAAGTCAGATATTTTAAATAAACAATAAAAAATAATTAAATAATAATTAAACGACGAGAACGCGTTAGTTTTAAAAAATAATGTGATTCAAATAATTATTATTATTATATGAGTATTACGTATGTGTATTTTGATGTGAATATTTGAAAATAATAATTTTTTGCATTTTTATCGAAAATTAAATTTGTCTAAACTTTAAACAAATACGTAGCGTTATTCGGTATACTTTTTTAAACAATATTATTTGTCAATTTAGATATTTAATAAATGTTTGAGAACGTGATTTTAGGTAAATTTGTATGGAAATAATATACGATTAAATTAGGCAATTTGATTTTCAGTTCGTACTCCAAGTTTCTATATAAAACGTAATCATTATATGACCCATATTTTTTACTGACCTGAAAAGTTATAAAGTGAATTTCCGAATCGCATCGTTAATAATAATCTTTTAAACGTGCTGAAACGTTCGTCTTTTGAAATATATATATTACCTATATAACGAAATGCAGTAAATTTTCTACATCCTCTCTCAATCCATACGACGAAATCATATTATTGTGTTACGTTCACATGACATGTAACGTTGTTTTATATGTTTTTTATACGTTATCACGACTTTTTACCAGGTATCTGGTACATATAATATAATACGTTAGTATGATTCACGCAGTTCAGGTATATTATAGTATTATACTCGTAAATTTTTATTCTCGTCGTTTTCTTTTATAGTGTCGAAGCGTATATTAGTGTACGTTATATTATATTTATATATTATTGTTGTTTGTCGCATGTCAATTTGGTCATTATGTACAGGGTGTTTCGCGAGAAATCAGAATTTTCCAACACGCGATGTGGTGACATATCGTTATGATATTACACGTAAACGTCTGCACATCGCTGGTCGTGGTGAAAAATGAAAAAAAGGAACAAAAAACAAAAATTTAAATAAATCGCGCACATTTTATTAGATGATCCTGAAGTGAAACGTGAGATGAATCGTGTTTTTCAATGGGTAGAACAATAATCTTCTTATATTTATATTTTTGCGCATAACGGTGAGAAGCTGATGGGTATGAATTGCGGACGGAAACCGCGTCCACGTCGTCGGCGAAGAAACACGCGATGATCGACCACCGGATCATTTATAATTTTAAATTTGCGAGTGTAATTATTAATTTCAAATGCACAAAAGAGGTAAAAGAAGCGAAATTCTACGTCGAAATATACGGTTTAATCGCCGATTCTCTCGAAATTATTATAATAAGATAAAACTACAATAATTATTATTATTATTATTATATTATGTGTCCGTTATGAAATATTCGAGATTTATTGACACCCCGCGATTCGAATTAATCGAAACAAGCGACTCAATAATTGTTAAAAACTAACAGAAATTAGATTAATAATATTATTTTATATTTTGATTTGTTTACGTAATATTATAATTAAACATTTATTCTCGAGATTAGTATGAAGTTTTTTTAAAAATAATATAAACATTACACCCGAATAAATAATAATATAACGCCGTCGGGTGTGCGAAGAAAATAAAAATAAACGAAGGTTATTGTTTGATTTAAATTCAAAATTTTAATCAATTATGATATTATGGATATTAAATAAAATGATATTTTATTATATAACATATAGATCATAATATTTATAAGAAATTATTAATGTACGATTGATAAATAATAATTGATTAATATTACAAGAAAAAAAAACGTAAATTCATTCTATGTGTACCAAAACTATTAAAAATGTTTATTATGTTTTTTTATATAATATCATGTTTTTGTTTATTTAAAAAAACAGTTTTTATAATTATTCAATTTAAGAGAACAAACTACAGCATTAAAATTTATTTTTCCCTAAGTTTATTTTAGCATTTCGTAACCAGATTTACCTACTTTCGCACGGAAACGTCATTTAATATATAATAATAATATATTTGTAACAAAGCATGAACAATATAATATCGATAAGTATTATCACTGTTTCTAGTAATTTTTACGTGATTTATATTTTTCAAATTTTAGAACAATTTACTATAATATATTTATAGTTAAGTATGATTTTCTATATTATATATTTTATCAATATTTGAGTAAACAAATCGTAACTAGATAAATGATGATTTTTACTGTGTAAAAAAATGTGTTTATTAAAATTTGCGTGTAATATATACTCACACTATATTTCCAAGCGTGAAGGTACATAATTAGGTCTTTTGGTTTTGGATCTCTGAATTTGACCCGGCATTCGTAACAGTGAGGATCGTGTGTAAGTTTTTCTGCATCGAAATCCATATCCGGTACATCTTGTCCGGTTTGTGTGGATACGTTCAATGCGTTATCGTATTGTGTCTTCTGATTTGTTTGGCTGGCTTTTGTTTGTTGATGTTGTTCAACGATTGAATGATCTTTTTTGAAACCTCGAATAAAAAAAAGAATAAAAAATACATTTTTTTTTAAGTTATTTTTTCATATTTCAGTTGGCAAATATTAAATTATGACGATTTCAATACAATATTATTATAATTGAATAACAATTAATTTTTTCGATAAAATAAAATTCCCTCGAGAGGATACTCGTATTAATAATACTACGATATAAATGTTGTATAATTATTTCTTCGTATTGTTTGTATTACATTATTATGATACAATCAGATTTATAACATAATAATATAAGTATTATAATTATGAATGTTTTTTTTGTAACCAAATTAATTTGAAACTATACCCTATGTGTTTTTCGTATATTGATTTTTATTCGAGAGACAATTTATTTTTTCAACTCGATTACATGAAAAACATTTTATACGTATGGGTACTAACAGAAGAAGCGTAAATATGAGTTATTTTTTTCAGAAATAAAAATATGGCAACTTGTCCCAGGATGATTTTTTTTTTTTTATTCTTTTTGGCATTTTCTCATTTTGCGAAATGATTATTACCTATATAATATTGTAAATAGCAATGTCCCACAGATTCCATGATATGAAATATGGATATCGTTCATCTGTGTATTTTCGTTTCAATTTTGATGAGACACTTATCATAGTAATCTTTAACAAAGGGTTCGTATCTATTTTTATATTAGTACTTTATTTACTGAAAAATGATATCTGTTATTATACTTTCAATCTAACTCACACAGATAATAAACTATTTTTTGAATTGTTGTTTACTTTCATATGTTTGTTTAACTATTATTTATTTAATAAAGCAACTATTTCTATTTTCGTTAGTTTAAATAAATTTGATTTTTTTTTTTATATCAACGTTTTAATCATTTATTAAAATTATAATGGAAGTATAAAATAGATGGCAGTGATAAGTAGTATGATATTTTGTTTTTAAAAGTTGAAGTAATTATTATTTTAGGGACAATATAAATATTTTGGCATTTAAAAAATAAATTATTAACGTTAAATTTAATTTGGTTCCGATATTATACTTTTTTATAGAACTGTACATTAAAAATTGTTTATATTATTTTATTTATTTTTTCACGTCATTTGGGTGGTTTGGAAATTTGGAATTGAAATATGCGATTGAGTTTTGATAATTTAGTAACAATTTATTATCGATAGAAATGTAGAAACCATAATTATTATTGGCGGTTGTTCGAGCATCTACACACGAGAGGTGTTATATTGCCTATACAACACGCCGTTAAATAGTTGATCGTGAAGCTCTTATGTAACGGCGTGTAAAAAATAATAATAATAATATTATTTATTATTATTATTATTATTATTATTATTATTATTTTTATTATTATTATTATTATTATTATTATTATTATTATTATTATTATTATTATTATTATTATTATTATTATTATAATATAATATATTATGTAAGTTTATTATTCATGTAAAACATAATATTACAGTCGTTAAAACGATTGTATTTACCGAAATTTCATTTTTTTCTCAGTATTCTTCACCGATGTTTTTTTTTCTGCCGAATTCATATGCCATTAAATATTGTATTTTTATGTTCCTATAAAATCGAGTTACTCGATCAAATAAAATGCTCGCTCGTTTTTTCTATCGTACTATAAGTTTCTCGTTTAAGACGATTCACCATTTCCTACCTCTAAGAACCGAAATATTTTTATTTATACTTCTACGCGTATTCATGTATAATATTTTTTAATGGAAAAAATAAACGTGCATTTGTTTGTAAACTCGTATAATGTTACAATTATTTGTCGCTACGATCGGCACTGGATTATGGAAAAAAATTGACGGACATTTCATTATTGTAATAATATTATATTAATAAATCGTCTGTTGATGAACGAGTTAATATAGGCAATTAATGGTCAATTTAAAAATTATACGCTTGTACAACACTTTGTTATTATGTTTTCGGCTCGATAATTTTATGATATTGTAAAGTTTGATATGTTCTACATTACGTTATATAACATAAACTGTATAGAAAATGAAATGAAAATGTTTGATACTCATATTTCGAATTTAAGTAAGTAAATCAAAATATATTTTTAAACGAAATTAACGTTACATTAATTTTCGATCTATTTTTGATAAAGTTACGGAAAAAAATGCGATACACAATATTATATATCTAACGTTCATACCTAAAGTATAATATAACCTAAGAAAACCCCTTATAATATTATTTTTGAAATTTTAATTAGTACATTTCATTTTTGTATAATAATATTAAGTAATTAATTACGTCTAAGAAATATTATTAATAATGATTTATAATTGAGTGTAATATTTTTTTTTTTTTAAATTAGTTTTCGTATACTTACATTTTGGAAATATTAAAAACAAAAATTTAAGTTTCAAAACTTAAATAATCATGTATAATCCGATATCATTCAATACCGTTTACGGGTATTTCACCGATAATAATTCGATATTAAAGTAAAGTAACTTTCTTTGGTACTAAAATATAACATAATTTAAATTTTCGTTAGTATAATAATTAGGAAAATAAATAATCCTACTTTGAAACTTGAAAATTCACAGAATATAGCATAATACTAATAGGTGATCGAATATTGTAATCTACAGATTTATAATACGAAACGACATTCTCGTATTATTATAATTATACAACAAAACTAGCATAGAACTGTCAGTATTTGATCGTTTGATTTTGATGTATCTATAAGTATATATAAGATATTAATATAATATCTATAGTAATTAGCAATCAAATATAAGAGTATATCATATATATTACATAATCAAAAATTAAAATTATTTATTAATAATTTAAAATATTTTTTAAAAATAATCTCATCGAATAAAATGGATGCGAAAACACTATAATCATATCAGATGATAACACGAGTATTATAATAAAAAAATCCGTGAAAGTGATAATAATTTGAAATCTGAATGTGTTTTACCAGATCGTTATAATATTATGTTTAGTTTAAGACTATTTAAATATTTGAAAATATACAAAATAAATATAATAATATAATAATGAAAATAATATTTCATGTGTTATTCTTACCGGGAGGCGTCTTTTTCCCCTCGTCAACAACGTCGACGTCTTTCAGTATCGGCATCAGCTCGGAATCGCCGTCCATGCCCAACCAGTTTTCGGCGTTGTGAATATTTATCAAGTCGTGGATTAATTGCTCGTCAGTTTTGCCGATGACGCCTCCGCGACCTTTTTCCGGTCCGAAAACCACGTGGTTGTATAGAGGGTCGTTTTTTACAGGGAAACCTGAATTATATTATCACGAGTTAATAAAATATATTATAATAATACATACGAAGAAAATATAATATATATAATTTGGGAAAAAAATTCTCACCATCGATTTTAGCGTTCAAAATAGAGAGGATGATCTTTATTAGGTATTTTACGTGATGATAGATCGGAAAATTCTAAATTTTTCATTTTATAATATTTTTTTGAATGTTTAAGTATGCCTTTCCGTAATCGATTTTCGCGTCGTGAATTATGTCTTTACCATAGCTCCCCTCTCATTTAAGGGTAATCATATAAGTGAGGGTAAAAATGATAACAATATTATGACATTTGCTAAATCGACGTACTACGTCATATTATGAGGTATAAAAATGTAAAAATTTTTTTTAAAAATATTATTAAATTATGACGGCGTAAGCGTAATCGTTGTGTACGACCTGTCAAACATCAAACTCAAAATTGAATAACGGCAAAAGAGACTTACCCAAGTATTGTAGGTGTACCCTGATCTGGTGCATGCGTCCCGAGTGCGGGAAACACAGGACCACGCTGATATTGGTCTTTTCATTGTAACCAACCAATTGGAATGTTGTCGAACAGCTTTTACCCTTGTTGGACACTTTGCACACGCCTATTTTATAGCTGACTACTTCGATGGGTTGATTACACTCCACCGTTTGACTGAATAATAATAATAATATACCGTAATATTATCATTATAATGAATTTGAATTTATAAATTTGAATTTTTATAATAAAAATGTAATATTATTACAAGTATTATATTTCTGTATCGAAAAATCGCTCTCGATTTTAAATGAAAAGACGATAAACGTCGATATTCGATAACTATAACATCTTAAAACGCAGTGTAAATATACATACGAGATACGAGTGAAAAAAGGTGAAATATTCGTAAAATATAAACTAAATTGTGTACACTACAATCCAGGGTGTTATAAAATGCGTTTTAGATAATTTTGTATATTTATTAGAAATGTTTTTACCTAAAGAAAACTACAAACTCTTTTAGACACGTTTGTTTAATAAACGATTTTAAAATAATTCATAGGATATAAATGAGTTTAATTAGGGCTATTCATTTTGGGTCACCGTTAAATCATAAATAATATATCGAATCGCATTTTAAATAACTGCAGTGTACAACATTCGAAACATGAATATTGTGTTCATCTTTGGTTTGGAAGTTAATAAATTCTTCTGAAATTCTGAATGTTAGGTAAACCAGAGGAATAATTATTATTATTGGCACAAATGATTGTTTCCATTTAATTTATAATCAAAAATTTGATACTTACTCGGGAAATCTACCTTCGACTCGGCACACGTATTGTTTGTTCACCTGTCTGTTGCGAATTTGCGCTTCCATGATGCGTGCGTACCGTGGCGTTCTGCCGAACATAAGAAGACCGCTGGTCAATCTGTCCAGACGATGTATGGTCCTGAGATTTCTCAAATTATGTTCTTTGGCCAACACGAACACTACCGTATTGTGTCGATAACGGCCACACGGATGTACCTGCAGGGCGTCACCAATAATAAAAAAAAATGACGTTTGATATATTTTACAAGATTTTATGTTAAGCGTGTTTGTATTATGGCTCGAAAATAGATTATTATAAAAAAATTTTAATACTCCGGCCGAGTATTGAAAATTTGGAAATCACAGGCCTATCGATCTCGTATTATTTTGAAATATTTTTTTCGTTTTAAGTGCTTCGACAGAATATTTTTATTTTTATTTTTTAAAGTGTTTTTATCATATTTAAAAAAAATAAAATATCTAATATTATACCGTAACGTTCTTAAAATATATTTTTTTAATTATTTAAATATGCGTAGATTTTTAAACATACGTATTTCGAAATTCAGAAACATTTGATTACATTTTTTTTTCTGAAATATAAGCGACTCGAATAATTAAAATATTTAAAAATTTATATAATATATTATAATAATATAATTAAGTTACCGGAATGCTTGCGGGTTTGTTGACCACTACGATGTCGTCGTCCATGTGTACGATCGTGATGGGTTCGTTGGTCACCGGAACTTCATGTCTGAAAATTATTCATACGTAATATGTATTTCACCACATTGACTTTTGATAAAATTGTATATTGTGATTAATATCAATATTATTCTCGGATCTCGGAGCATGGAAAATGTACTCGTAATTTTCGTAGGCACGTAACCGAGTTATACGCGCTGTATTTTTCTTATCTATCGACCAACAGGAAATGTAACCAAATCACAGCTTTGTATAGTTTAAAATACAAAATTTAGGTTTAACTTATTATTCAAACACTTATAGTCAGATATAACGGTAGGAATATTTCTTTTAATATTCCATCACGGGATTTTTGTAAAATATCATCCAACAACTACGGAGGTCTAAGAGATTTAATAAGTATTTCATATTTTAAATAACCTATAATTATTCATTGTCAAAATATATATTTTTAAATTAAATTCACGAAAGATAATATTAAATTGATTATAATAATAATAATAAAAATAAAGCATTCAATTTTAAAGTGAATTATTTCGATCTGAAGATTACAATATTTAAGTCTCCGTGACTATGATTTTACTAAATTTACTCATAAATTAAAATACACAATTAAAAAACAATAACAATAATAATAAAAAAAATTGGAAAAAAGTAAAAAAAATACCACCTCGTCCTATGCCTGTTTTGATGTAAAACTTTGTGGACGCCGGATAACTTCGAGAGAATTCATAATTTAATTCTTAAACATAATTAATTATTTATTGCAATATCATTTAATTTTAAATGTTAATTAAGGATTTTATTCAATATTATTTCTTCTAAAAACTTTTTGGTTTAGGTCACGTGATCATCAATTGCAGAGAGAGTCGCGAGCCGATATTTTTGAAATTGATGTAATAATAATGAAAATATTTATTATAAATATATGTGGGGGATTAGTGTTTTTGCCATTTTCTTCGATAAACCTTAATTTCTTATAATTCATAATACTTTAACGAAATATTCTATTATAACTTAATATTGTATGCCAACATAAAATATCTGTTTTTTCTTATACCTGCCCACGTTAACAGAAAACACCAGTTCATAATAATTGATGTTTATTTAAATTTAAAATAAAGTTCTTCAAAATTCAATTTGTTATTTTTTCGTTATTATTATTGTCATAACGTTAAAATTTTTTACGTAAAACGTCCTACGAATTCGTTAAGAAAATACGTCACGAGTTACTGGCATTTTAGATGTAGGTAACATAAAAATATAATTTTTTTTATAAAACACGTCAATTCGAATTTGAACAACGTAATTATTATTACTACGTTGCTTGATCTATACTATCCGTGCACATTTCGAACAATACTTTCACAAATTTATCATTTTGACGTATAATAATTATTAATAATTTTGTAATATTTTTAAAATAAAAACGTATTTAAATACGGTAATTATTTTAATTATTATTTACTAAATAATTTTTTTTCTTTTTATCCGCGATGCGTTTATTTAGTTTCAATAAATAATTTTATATTAAAATATTATCGAAAAGCATCCGATTATTTTAATGTCTATTTATACATTGTTGTTTTATTTTCATTGTTGCCTCGCGTCTTTTTTTTATATAAATTCAACGATTGCTGGACTAAAGATTAACACGTGCGTATTCCGAGTAATCACGAATCAGTGGTTCGAGTTTTTTTTTATCGAAGAACACTACAAACGAATATACGTGCATCGTATAAATGGCGCAGACGGTCTAGTAAATTTTTCGCTGACGAAAGTCTAGAAATCGTGTGGATTTTATTATTATTATTTTTTTTCTAACCTCAACAAGCTATTGAGATGCCGAGAAATTATGTCGAGGGGGAGAACATAATGTAAATAACGGGAAAATCCACGAAGATAACGATTTGATTCGTTCGACAGAAAACCACACTACAGAGGACTGCAGTCCCTAACCCTTTTATTATAATATAATGAATAATATTATATTATAATAATATTAACAAGTCTTATTTTCGCGACAAATCTGAAATATTACGTATAAAAATAGTTATTGCGATTGTCCGTTTATCAGTCCGATGCGATGTATCGATTTTTTTTTATTTAAATAATATTATTATACGCAATAAATATAAATACACATATAATAACATATATTTTTTTATTTAGAAATAATTTCTATCGAGGAGATATTATTACGGCTTTAGTATTTTTCTATACTTATATAATTTTGGAATTTTTTTTGTTTCCAAAAAAATTCACTGTTCTATATTTTTACATATTATAACTATTGACGGACATAAAAAAAAAAATTGTTTATTCAAACAGATCGGTTCGTTTCTTAAGTATTTTTGACGAAGAAACCGGTAAACCAGTGACGGCGCCAGGATATTATTTTAGTTAGGGTCAATTGGAGGCCAAAAATTTTTAATGGAGGACGTAAAATATAAATAATTTGTCCCATAATGAAAAAAATATAATTTAATTTAATTCAAAGTGACTGGGTAAACAATTATATTATAAATATAATTTAGTGGCGATGGTTATTTTTCCGTTATATTTTTTCACAATAATTACACGTATCTACGTTGTGCGAAAATTATGTACACCGTGATAGTTTAAGATAAGATGTTGTGTTATTTTATTACACAGATCTGCGAGAGAATGACCTAACCGATTAGTCGATTTGAAAAATTTACCTGTGCACTACGTTGGCCAATAGATCGTTGTGTTTCAACTTGTATTGCGTGTCGACTTTTTGATAATTTACCGTCAAAGAACCGGATTTTATGCATCTCTCCTGTGAATAAAAAAATATTTACGTGGATGTCGAAAAATGATTTTTCGTCATATTCAAGTCGAAATGTATAGTAGGCAAAAAAACTTACATATTCTTCTGCTGGATGGGCTCGAAATTCTCTGGCAAATACGTCTAGGATATTTTGATTTACCCATCTGCCCTTGGTGAACGTAGTGAACGTGAAGTAATAAGGGTAAACTTTTCGTAATCCTAAAACGAAATGGAAATAGAAAAAAAGTATTGAGTTATTATAATACAATTTTCAAAATTACTCGACATTATCATTTATTTAGGTGTTAAATAATACCAAGTATTATACTTTTATACATTGGCTTTTCTCACCGTTTTCAATATAATACGATGTCTCATTGTATCTTTCGTCGGTAAATCCAGGTCGTTTCGCTTTCAGTGCTTTAGTTTCCAACTTTGCCTGTGAAATTGTGAATGATAATTAAATAAAAACTAATATTTTTTACTTTTGAATATAAATTTACAATAGTGTTACTACTTAGTTGAGTGTTAATATAAAAACTTAAATATAATTTATTTTTAAACTCAAAATTGTCAATTTTATTAAATCATTGAGAAAAAAATAAGAAGTAATATAAATATCACAATTTAATGGGATTTAAATTCATTACAAAATAACTTGTTAAAGCTATTACCATAATAATTAATAATAGATAATGAAACATTTAAACCAACATGAGACTCATCGTGTGATGACGTCATGTGCGGGGAACGCACACTATATAAGGGAAATATACACGCCGATAACGGTCAGTCTGTTTTGCACGGGAGATGGTAACATTGTTATCGAAATACGTATTGGCTTAAATAAAATTAAAATAAATTAAATAAATAATAATAAATTTAAATAAATTATCCACAAGTACTCAATAATAAATATTCAATACTCAATAATAAAATTTCATCTTTAAACAGCTATAAAAAAAAAGTTGGCAAGTTCAAATTACAAGATATTTTGTATCTAAGTTAATCAATATAATATGGTTAAAATGTTCAAATCTTTAATCAATTTTATTAAACATTATTAAGAAAATATTGAGAAATAACAATAAAATTCCGTATACAATTTACTCATAAATACTATGATTATCTATCGATTTTAATGAAATTCTCTAGTTTAAACATCTATAAAAAGAATTTTGTACTTGCGATTTATCTAATATTGTGATATAACATGGTGAGATACTCTGTTAATGAAATTTAGTTATTTCAAATTTTATTTAAATAATTTTGAATATAAAACAATATAAACCATTACTTTTTTCATTTTCAAAAGAGTTTATAGTGAGTTCGTTAAGAACGTATAATATAAATAATAACATCTATTGTAATTTCGGTATATACAAAAAGTTTATTTATACGTGTACAGTGTACTCGTATACTTATACGCCCGTGATTATAATTTTTCGTAAATATAAGAGCGAAACGATTTTAGTTTATTTATTTATTCTTTTACTCTCGAAATAAGAATGGTATTTGTGTAAATTTTAAATGTGTAATATTGTATTTTGTTTCATATCATTTTTCTCTGATTGTTTCTAGGTTTAGAATATGTACATTATAATTTAACGAAAATATTATTTTTTTTTTATATATATTGAATAAAATTACACAGCAGCTTAATTACTCATTTGTTATTGATTCAATTTTGAATTTACACAATTTTTTTTAAAACTTACATATTTAACTTTATTTAGTATTTTATTATTAATTAAAACGAAATAAATCATGTTATTATTTTTATGAACATTGAGAGCTGACTATGTGATATAGTCATTTATTCGATAAAATCTCGGTCCGGTCATACGACTAACCCAAGCGGAATCGCCATTGCGGGTTCTAGCTTCTAGTTTTCGTCAAGACCATTTTAAAATACAAAAAATAACGACGTATATACAAAAGAATCAGCAGAGCGGTTGCGAGTGCTGTTTTTGAGATCCGCAGTATATCTCGCGGGGATAGAAAATAAAAATTGACGATCGTGACGAAAGGGATGTTGTGATTCGGGTCGAACTACATAACGTAGTTTCTCCTCTTCCATTCACCGTTTAAACATATATGTTATCGTTAGTTTGACCGTTGTTCCTTATTCCTTCCAGCATATAATGATAACGTTAGTAGTTGCGTCGAGTACCCTTTCAAAATTAACGAACCTAACCTAACTTAACCATTAGTAGGTACTAGGTACTGCTTTGAAATTTGATTAAGTAAATTATTTTTGGTAGAAACTTTGAGTAGATCATATTATATACTTATTTATTATTTATACATATAATTTTATCAACGAAATAGGTAAATTATTATATAATATGTCATATAAGAGGATATTTTATAAGTACTAGCCAGAGGTACGAGAATTTTAAACACGATTATTATAATATGATATAAATTTTATTATATATTATGAAATTAATTTAAAATGAAATGAAATGAAATTTCAAACGAAATGTTATACTCATATTATAATATTTTATATATAACGATCAGCGGAATCAAGATTTTTCACGATCTGTAACAAGTAAAAACTTATCAGAAAAATTTAAGTACGAATAACACGAGAGCATAATATTATAATATAAAATTATACTTCTATGTTTTTCAATAGACAATCCCACACCTGAGACCATATGGGTGATAAAACGCATATATTCATTTCATATATACAATATTTCGCCGGTCGTTGAACGTCAATAATCTGATTTATATATATTTTTCATGATTTACGATCCTATCCAAAAATCATTCTTACTTTATTTATTTTTTATTTTTTATTTACTAAAAAGCAATTGGCTGTCGTACAAAGATAAAATAAAATGGCAATGGCCGACGGAGAGTACCTATATAAAAAGGTGAGTCGTGTATACACAAATAAACAAATAAAAATAAACTTTGAACGTGACCGGCGTGGGATTTTTATCTCCTTTCGATTTAACGTGTAATAATAAGATAATAACGATATGTGTGAGTAATAAACGTGTACAAATATCGTTTTTATTATAAAAGAGAAACGCAGTGCACCGTTTTCCATACATTGATTTACCATTATTTCTGTGTGTCGGTGTGCATCAAAATTCGAAAATTTTTACTTCGTAAGTAACTCACGTTCAAAATCGTTTTATTCACAACCAAATGGTACTATTGATCGTCTAAAATATTATTTTTTTTTTTAAGAAAAATAGACAATATTTGCACGAATACACATTATAGGACATTAGTATATGATATTATCTTCTTGATGTACACGAATCTAAAATAATTTATTTTTTATTTAAATTGGATTATTATTTTTTTTTTAATTTTCGTATTATAAGTATATATTCCATTTTTGAGAATGCAAAAAAAAAAGAAAGAAAAAGAAAAGGAAGTCATTATCATTTTCCGAAATTATTAATGCATTTGTAAGTCTAATGTGAATAACATTATTTCGATTAAATATGAAAACTGAAAATCTAAATATAATACAATATGATATGCTACATTTATTAATTTAAAACTATAGACAGTAATTCAGCGTGTGTAGTAACATAATATAACATTATTACTTATATTATTTATATTCAAAGAGATTTTGAACGAAAACGTTAGAAAAAGTAAAACTAAATACAATTACTATATTATATAAAATTAACATAATATAATAATATACGAGTACTTAGATGTAAAACGTTGTGTTGTGTTCTGAACATAACATGAACATTTTATTATCAGTATGTACTTTTGAATTTATCTTGTATTTGGAAAAATTAAGTGATACGCATTTTGCGAGCTTAGAAAAAATCCATGCAAATATCCCTTGCATTTATATGAAATCTTTTGAGACTGAAACGATAAGAATAGAGCACGTAGAAAGTTATTACTGTATTTTAAATGTAGACTAGATTTAAGGATAATAAATATATTCGTCGGTTTCACACATTGGTTTTTTACATAATATTTATTCGAGTATTTACTAGTTGTTCAGTTATTTTTACGTTGCACTATGCCACTATATTATTGTTTTATGTTTTATTCAAAATGTTCAAGTTCAAAATATAAAACAAGTATATATTATTTAATATTTTCGTTTTCGATTCTCTTTCACAATAATATATTAATTCATATATTAAAGCTTGTAAATTAATCGAAAAATTTTTTCTTCCCCTATAATATAACATAATATTATAATAATTTTGTACTTATAATCTAAAGTGAATTTTAAATATTTTAGATTCTGATCGAAGAGTAGAATGTATTGATTTTACGATGATGTGTCTCTTTTTTTTTTAGGTTTGTAGACACTTTTTCGACCCAAAATAATGCTTCGATTTTCACGAATAGTATATATTGTTTCTTGTAGAAAAGTGGATGTAGTTGGTACTGTATGTAAATCATTTTTAGAATTTCTCAAAATTGAATTTATCCCATGGGAAAACTATCAAATAATGACGAAAATACATCTTTTTTCATGGAAATTGAAATTAATATTAATTAATATTTTACAACAATTCAGACAATATTGAACTTAGGGACTTGAAATCTCTTAAACTTATAATTAAATTTAAACGTGTATGTATTTTAATAAGCATGTGAAGATTTTAATCAAAAATTTATAATTTATACCTATATTATCTAACTGAATTTCGCTTAAGAATCGTTTTTTGGAATATGCGATATCATTGCATTCAAAGTATTTAATGAAATAATCATTTTAAAATATATTAAACTGTCAAAATTAAATTATATTATCATAAAGATTTTTAAATAATTTGAAGTAAAATTAAACGTCAAAGTCATTTATTTAAAACAAGGAATTGTAAGAATACTCTTCATTAGCGAAATATTTTATTATAATATAACATTTTTACTAACAGAATAATAATACGTAGGTATACCCACGCAGGTATTCGTTGCAAAGTCAAGAACGTCTTAAAATCGTTTAGTAATTTATTAATAAAAACGACGGAATTGTTTTAACTAGCATTATTTTATTATTTTACGCATTGTGTTTTCTTATTCTTGACAATATTTAAATTCAATTTTCCTTTGATTACACGAAATTACTAATTATTATTCATGAAATTATTAAAATTTAATAACAATAATTGTAATAAAATAATTTTATATAATAATTACTGGTATTTAACATCTATTATAATTATTAGTGATAAAAATGATTTATTGAGTCATGAATTCTTAATAGAATGAAAACTTAAACGGCAACGTGGTAATAAAACACATTGATTAGATGACTGAGCAATGTATTTTACGTAGAAATGCTATTATGATCCGGGATCCCTAAAATTGTTTTCTGGTCAAATATATATTTTTTTCCTAGATTTTCGACGATACCGAATACTCTTGTATAATATTGAGAATACATTTATATAACGTGTTTTATTGTCGGGTTGATGGTTTAAACATTTTAAATTTACTTTTTCGTTGGGGACTGATAATATCATATTGATGAATAATATATTGTCATATGAGTTGTTAAAGTTTTAAGTTATATAAGACATAATCGCAATTTTATAAGACTGTTTGGAAATAAAATGCGAATAAAGCTGGTCATTGTAACCGATACGATATTAATAATTATACTCGTATTTGAAAGTTATTGGATTACAGTCGATTGGTAAAAGTCTTAAAATTGTATTTCAAATTGAAATATTATACTAATAAAAAAATAAATAAAAAATAATAATATATAATAATATATTATACGTTATAGTTTAATATTGAACGTAATATGTTAAATAATTCATATTATTTATATATTCACAATTTAAATATTATGTAAAATCAACGAAATCAAAAATATCCACCGTGCAAAATATTCTACATTGAGACGGTAAAAATGGTTTAATTGCAAAAAATATGTTACATTTCTAAAATAAAATATTAAGCAAGTAGTTAGGTATACCTATACTTAATTATCGAAAATTAGATTTTTGTTATATATTTTCTTGTCTTTTGATAGAATTCTCACAATGTACCTACCATTTAAATAATTATGAAATAGTTGAAATAATGAAATTAAGTTGTACAGCGGATATAAAATATTATTTTAATCATATTTCGGTAATGGTAGATGACATGAAAATTCTAAAATACTTTAGGAAAATTGATAATTTATTTGCAGTTAAAGTTATAAAAAAATAATTTCTATGAAATGAATTTATGTAGGCTTTATACTTAATGCTAGATGATAAAAACGGTTAAGTGAAAAACTACCGAAAGAATAATGCCCGTGTAATCTATGTTGTACAACGAAAAATGTCGACATAAAGACACGGCTGCTACTGACACATAAGAGAAATTACTCGACGCTTAAATCTTTAAAACGTACATACTTAGTGGTTATAAGGAAAAGAACTGAATGTATTACATTATACTTTCTATGTAATTAATTGATATAATTCAGATAACTTTTTTTTCTTTTTAAACTCAAACAAATTATATCAATTTCGAGATATATTAAATATTAATATTATGATTAAATCGCTATAAATATAAGTTAAACAATTTATGGCATTATAATGCCAGAAAAAAGACATACCTACCAAGATATATTTGAATACGTCAAAAAAAAATAAACCTATAGATTTAATACATTTTTAATAATCAACTGTTACCTTAATAATAAGTATAGATATAAAAATATATAATTTAATAATTTTCTATTATATATATTTATTATTTTGTAATAAATTAAACATTATGTCTTATTCTTTTGTTTTCCAATAATGAAAAAATATTAAAAATAAATAAAAAACATTATAATAAAATAATACATTTCCTTCATCAGCATAAGACAGTATGTTTATTATTTTTTAATTTAAAATAGAATAGAAAACAATTTATGCTATATTAAAGGAGCCAATATTAGAGTTATTTTATAAAAACATAAAATCATAAATATTTAGTCAAAAATATAGTATTTTGAAAAATAATTTTGTTTAAGAGAATTAATATAAATCGATCTTCAAAACTAAAAAGAGTTGATATAATTTTATTGTTTATTGATATAATAATATATTAATATTGTACCTATACACATCTCTTTTTATTCGTATTTATTATCGTTGTGATCAATAAAAGTCGGTAGGTATGTAATAAATAATGATAATACAATAAAGTATGATTATCAATATGATAATATGATTCAAAATCCAAATAATTATTTAAATTATTTATAATATTATGATCTCATTATTTATTATTTTTTTAACATTGAATGGGATACTAGGAATACACAATTAATATAATGTTAAAATGGTAACGGTTATATACCTATTTTTAAATTTCAAGTACCTATGCACAAAATTTAATAAACGAAGAAAATAAAATTATAAAGAATATAATATTGGTTGCTTTAATACGTTTTCCGTATCTATATAGGTAAGAACTTGAAAGTTACAAGTAGTATATACGAGTACATGCACTTAAATATATCTTGTTTTTGAATTCATTATAATAATTGTTACCTATTTCACAATAATTGAAAAATTCACAAAATTTCTAATTATCTCGGAATTATTGGAAACCACAACAGTATTATTTATAGTTTATAAATGAACAGAATAACTCCAACTACGTTGAATTAGCTTAATGAATACAAAGTTTTATAACAAAGTTTCGTACACTCCATTGTCTGTAGTGCTGTTCTAATGTGGAATTGTTTAAGCTTTTACTACGTGCAAAAAATATGGGAAATTTCTATGGTTGTAGTTATATTTCTTTACGACAGAACTGTATAGTACTGGTTTCATTACAAATTCTTGTAAAATAACTTCATTAAACTCTGAGAATTTATTTATACTATTTGAATGCCATTAATGACAACAAAAAATCACTTTAATTACTAATTGAAATAAAGTATTCATTTTAGTGATTTCCAAAAGTTGTACTTGGATAACTTGGACTTCTACTTTTGTTTTTAAAATTTTATTTGTAAACATTTCTATAGTTACTTAAACTAACATTAATGAAAAAATTAATCATCTATTCTAAGCAACAATAGCATCAACTAATTATTTAAGTGCACATGAATAATTATAAATATTATCTCAAAAATATCTGATGTTTAATTTTAAAACCTTGGCATTAAAACGTAACGTCATATTGATATATTTGTACCTATTCAAAAATTAAATAACTTATGTATTATAAATATAAATTACAAATTTATGTAATATAATACTCATTACTCTTCATAATGTATATACTATGGAATTAATTAACTATTATTTTACAGTAATTATATAAACTAAATGATAATAATATTATATATTCATATTATTATTAATATTAATTTTACTTTGTTCCATAATTTCCACGTATTTGAAATATAATATAATATTTTCTATTCTTATGAAAACAATGCAATATTTAAACACACAATATTATTATTGTTAAAGTTTAGAAACTAACCGTTTTTATTTCAATGTAAATATTGTTCAGTTCAAAATACAAAAAAAAAAAAAAAAAAAAAAAATACACGTTTAACAATTTTTATAATGATAAATATAAAATATATAAATTTTAAAAATATTTTTAATTAATATTATAATATATAATAAAATAAATTTTATAAAAACGAATAAAATAATTTATTATTTCAATTTTTTATATATTATAAATTTATAACTATAAGTAAAGACCAGATTTCAAAACATTTTATATAATATAATATATGAACTATATCGATCCTTATAGAGATAAAAATCTTAAAGATTCGTTAAACACATAAATACTTTAAACTTTAAAAGAACAAATTTATTTTAAATATTTCATAGCATATGTTTTATAATATAAAATATTTAGGTTATAAATATTTTATAAATTATTCTGTGTCAACATAATTAGTTATATATAGATTTATATATTTAGAGTTTAATTAAAGATAGTAAGAATAGTACTAAACGATTTAACGTTGAATGTGTTAAGTACCTACAACTGTATATTTGATCATAATAATATTAAGAGAAATGAAATTTGTTTTGTATTTTTTTTATAACAATTTGCAGTTATTACTATATTTATGACATTTTATAAATTGTGACTTCATATGTTTGGATGAGTAATATAATATTCATTCTAAAATATTAAATTGAAATACAATATAGTATAATAAAATAATATTATATCGTTATTAATTTAAGAATATTATTGATTTTGATTATTTTTCTTTTTTGTTTTTTTTTTTTTTTTTTTT
>JAIUCT010000012.1:11491252-11519552 GCA_021307375.1 Tetraneura akinire | reverse complement strand
GAAATTCTGACGTTAATTACCTAATAATAATTTTCGCAGTCCAATCAAATCAACTGGCAAACGACACATGGAGTTATTCGTATTTCATTAAGTATAATTTTTTTTTTACCTATAATGCTCATAATATAACGACTACGTAATAATAATGGTTGCAAATGGGCAAGGGAAGAAAAATGTTTACCCTGTATAATAAATAATTTCTATACGGGTTTGCAAACGTTTTAAACCCCCATAAAAACGACATCATAAACGCGTATAACACGAAAATCTCTACAGCTGCACCTACACATGATATTATTATAGTCCTTATTTCCGTAACACTTTGTCGTGGCCGATTTATTGAAAAAGTATTAAAGTAGTAAAGAGTTTAAAAAAAAATATATATTTTTACGAACGATTTTCACTCGGTTTTACGGTATTATTTCTTTATTAATAAGACACCGTAATTATATCCAAATCACAATGACATCGTTGATATTATTAATTTATAATTCGAATTTTTGTTAAACGATTTATTTTTCGATAAAAATGCTACAGTACCTACCTATAAAGTTATAGGCATAAAATAATTCGAGTTTGCCGTCGCATAAATAATATAATGATAAAATAAATAAATAAAAATACCACGATAAATATTTTATATTTATATATACATATTATAGGTAGCTAAATATTATTTTACGTTAACTATTTTAATGTGCATTATTATTTATTTATCGAAAAAGGAAATATTTTTTATGCGGTATATACGTTATCAAATGATTCATTACGTTTATTAAATTTTTTTTTTTTTAAAAAAAAATGGTTAAAAATATAACATTGAACATTAAACGAACGGGAAATGTCTATCGTAACCTATACTACATTTAGGTAGGTATATATTATTATCCGAGTACGGACATAACGTCATATTTTTAGATTTTGAGCGAGGCGAAAAATGTATTGGTTTTTCAGTGATGTGTGTCTTTTTTTTTCTTTTTTATGTAAAAAGACACTTTTACTACCCGAAATAATGCTCCGATTTTCACGAATAGCATAATATGTTTCCGGTTGAAATGAATGTTGTTTGTAGTTTATTTAGGTCATTTTTCGAATTTCTCAAAGTTGACCCTATGCCATAGACAAAACGACGAAAACTAAAACTTCGACGAATTCGATTTTCATATTTCACGATAACTCGGGCAATTTTAAAGTTAAAGACTTAAAAATTTTATTGTGTGTTCACATGGATACTATATATATATATGTGGTAAAATTTTGGACCTATTGCGTTAATTTTTCTACAAAATATAAGACTTTGAATATTTTGTAAAATTCTGGTTTTTATGTATATAATATTTAATAAAATTCGCAATTTTGGGTTTAAAGGTTTGTAAATTTTACTGAAGTCTACTCACATATAAATTAACATTATATCAAAATATAAGAAATATCCCAAGTGTCAATTTTATTTTATAGCTGTTTAAAAATTATATTTTTAGTTTATACGAAAATCTTAAAATCCATAGGAATATTCTTCTTATTATTTCTCAATACTATCAAATATTTTGTGCTTAACATTTTGGCATTTCATTCCATGTATATTCTTTAAACATTTATATTCGTTTTTATAAAATATAGGTACTTATATTTATAATATTTGTTTTATTATACATTTTAATATTTTATCGTGTAATTATGTAAAATAAATTAATAATACAACAATAATTATTGTATAAAACATAATACTTTTACTTGTTTATTTACATTAATGTATTATTTCAAAATAAATTTAATATAAATAACATAAACATAACTTATCGTAAATTAAATTAATCTCAAAATCCCACTGGTAATATTAATTTATTGTTGGTATTGAGTAAAATCGTAGTAAATGTAGACAATTTTGTGCATTATAGGAAAATGCATTAAGTTAAGTAGAAAAAAAATAGGTCAAATATTTCACTTCATAATTTAAATTTAAACCTTTAGTACGAATGTACAATAAAAATAAAAACTGTATTATTGTTTATCTGAATAAATCGATTTTTCAGGAAATAAATAAGCAATTAAAAATATTTTTTTGGAATAGAATAGATAACAAAAACTGAAATACAAATTGACATAGGTACATAGTAATTCATAGGTAGTAATTTAGTATTAATACTGTAGTAGGTAGTACTTAATTATAATTTATATCAAAATTAATTTAAAACAATTAAAATAACCTATAATATAAATTTAATATTTTATAGATATTAACAATTTTATTCGATAAATAAAATATAATTAAAATTTAATTTAATTCAATTTTTATCTACACGATTAAAATATATTTAAATTTACATACTATATAAATATATTTATTTGAATTAAATTTTTCTACAATTTATTTATTGTTATATTTATTTCGTAAAAATTATTAAAAGCACATGTTAAAATATAATTAATGAAAATATTAAATATTTATAAATTATAATTAAAAACATTTTAGGTAGTCAAATTAACTCAGCTAAACAATAAATCTGATAATTACATTATATATTAACAAGTTATTTATTAGATATAATTCAGTGTCCAAAAATAAAAATTAAGATATCAATAACTTCTCTTATCAACGAAAATAAAAAAAATGTACCCGGTAGGATTTTTTTTTAATTTGAAACCTTCAAAAATATATTATAATATAAAATTATTAATGCAACTAACTCTTTGAATTAGTCAATTCTTTAATTTTTTAGAGTTAAGTTATTATTAAAAGGAATATAATTAATTAAATATTAATACTTAATTACCTATTAATAATCAATAATAATATATAAAAATGCGTTATTAATACATAATTAAATTGTTAATTTCAAGGTTAGTTTATTGGTTATTGGTTAGGTAATAGTTTGGTAATTTTCAGTACTAATAGTATTAATAAATCAATTAAAAATTAAAAAATGAGGAAAACATGATTTCAACTGTAACTATTCCATTTTTATGTATTTTATAATAATAATAATATAATATCTTCTGTTACTAAAATTTTAAATAATTTATGACGTTTACGTGATTTCTGCGTTAGACAGTACATAAGACAATACCATGAAAAACATAACCACAACCGAATTCAAATACAAATATTATAAAATATAATATGTATTATTTATCTACTTGTATATAAGTATAGGTGACTATAAATAATATTATTATATTAGGACGAAGAAAAAAATGGCAACTTACCTAACTTTCATGCACAAAAAATGTATGTAATAGACATTTATTAAACCAAGATGATGTATTTTAGATGGTTTTTACCAAGATGATGTATTTTATTATTTATATACGTACTTTACGTCGTAATTAAAAGATGGACTGAAACACGACTTAAAACGCGAAGTTGGCATAATATTATAGGATTAATATTACTTTACTACGTAGGTACCATTCGAAAATGGCACGTCGAGTCGTAAATAAATTCAATTATAGGAATGAAAATCCAATCCATTAGTTTTTCAAATTCGAATCTTGTTTCGCTGGTGTGCAATAGGTATAATATAATAAACTTGACGACATAAATAAAGACGAACGGTTTTCGTGTGTGTGTGTGTAACGGAGAACTGGGTGAGAAAATAAATCATAAGAATAATGATTTGACCATATAATAACGTCATAATGTCTATCACAACACGCGTAATATTCGGGTTTTCTGTTTGAAGTTAAATCATTTTTTTTTTTTTTTTTTTTTTTTTACTCTTCCGAAATTGTTACGCGCGATCATCAAAAGAAGAGCATAAATAAAAAAAACACTCACTGATGATTTCAACGGGTGTCGTAAATTTTATAAAAATAACATTAACTAAACGAATTTATGGCTCTGCGGCGTATCTATATTAGAACGAATTTTTTATTAATATCAAAACGTACCTACTCTCTGAGTGTCTTACCGTCGCGGTTCTTCTTGACGAAATTAGAAGAGCATAACATTTCCGTGCAATACTAAATCGTTTTTCAGTTTGCTAGCATTAAAATTTAAAAATTTAAATTATCGTTTTATTATTATTGTTAAATTATAGCGAAGTTTTTATTGGCAAATTGAACGCATAAAAAATGTAGGTACAGAAAATTGTTATAACTCAAGTAAGATTATATTCAATTACTCTTAAAACATATTATAGAGTACCTACGCAATTTTTATGTCCCTTTAGATAGAAATTCAAATTATAATTCAATAACCTAAGATGTCTTTTCGGATTTTCATGTCCGAAATATTGTTAACTTAACCGAATAATTCGTATTTTTTAACCTTATCGAATATCACCAGTGAAGCACATTGCAATTCGCAAACTATAAAATGAATCTAACATTGTTTATAATAATTTCAATCTATAGTAGAAGGAACATCAAAGTTTTACTTATGAAAATATAACTAATTAATCAATATATAAATTAATTGAATTTTTCCCATTTCATGAGATTAATGTATTACAGAGATGTTATATTAAATTGTACAAGTATAAAATATACTGAATCCTAGAAACATTTAATAAAATAATAAATAGCGCATTTGTCATTATTATCCCCAATAATTTTCATTATCAATTATTTTACCCAATACAAGAACTAAGATTTATGAAAATATTGATAATAAAAGGAAAATGAACAAATATTTAATGTTTATCATAATATATATATTATAAATGCAATGTATGTAATCAATAATCATAAATAAAATCGATTTTAGGTAAACTTTATATTCCATCCAAATATACTATAGTGAACGTCACGGGAGTAGCTAATGGATGTAATTTTTTCCCCTGTAGATTCAACTATAACACTATCAATATATTCCTTCAACAAAATACGATAATATACGAGAAATAAATAGATTATATTTTAACCATATAATCAATTATTATTACTATGAGAATATAGTTAAATATAATTGTTTTTAATTTATTAAATCATCTAATTTTTGTCATTTAAAAAATAATGTTTGTCCTGTATACATTTTTATACATAGGTAGGTACATATTTATTTATTTTTTTTAAAGTATTCAAAAAGTATAAAACTATATAAATAATATTGTTTAATTATAATATTAAAACAATAAACTCGTCTAAAGTAATCTTTTAAAATATTTGGATAGTAGCAAAATTATCACACCATAATAATTTATATTTAGGTACACTAAAAATCACCACGATATACTTATATAATTTATATATAGTTATTAATATTGAGCTTACTTATAATATTAGTTTGACTGCAATAATAATTTAGTACCTGAAAAAAAAATGTGCCAATAAATTTTGTGTATTTTCTATTAACAGCTAAAAATCATATACAAAGTATTACACTGATATAATAATATAATATACGAGTACACCATATTATATTGGTATTAAAGGTATAATATAACACACGACCATGGTTAGTTAGTTCATCAATAATAACCATCGTTAGTTATTATTTATTAGGTACTCATTTACGTATACTGATTTCGTTTTAAAATTTTCATCGAAAATAATAATATATTATCCAATAGTTCATTAAAATACCACTATAATGACTATATTATAATTATTGTTATTTATTATTTACGTAGCTACTCCATATAATTTATTATTTATAATATGTCATATTATTACCTCATCAATTTAATCAAATTTTATTAATATTTCAAAAATTATTACTTTATATTATTCGCAGTTCTCAAATTTATCTGCACTTACGTAAGCGTTCCGCGAAACTGAACACCTAAAATAATGTTATATTGTATTATCTTTATCGAAAGGGCCAATATATTATAAGTACCCACTAATCATGTTCGTGGTAATCCGATAATTCAATTTTCAAATTTTTTCCTACAATAATGTTTTTTTGATAATTCTTATCCAAACGATTTTAGATGGATATTAACAAAATTGAAGTTTTGTAAGAATGATAATAATATTAAATGAATTAACGAAATTTAAATATTTAAAATTGAAAGATGAATAATTATATATTGGTACATATCTATAACCTATTCATAGTAATTAACTACCAAAAAATTTTAACTAATTTAATAATATTAAAAAAAAATATAGATTAAAAATATAATATATATTTCATTTAACAGTGACATGCACAGGAATTCTTTATGTATGAGGGGGCTATGTCATAAACTGGAAAAAACACGAAAATGTATTGTATTATTATCTTAATTATAATTAATAACAAAAAATATTTATTTTTAATATAATATTATTATCACTTAATTTATAACTTCTAAAGCAATATATGCAAATCTACATATTCTGTTTATAAATATCCTAAGTTCAAAGTTAAATAAAACAAATTCCATTGGGGGCATATCCCCATCATCCCCAATGTAATCAATTATACTTTCATAAATCATAAATCAAAACAATATGACTTCAAAATTTTATGTATAATCCAAATACTTTATTTATTCATACTTGTTACATAATTACATTTCTTTATACCGATCTATGAAAGGAATTATACAAACGTTCACTTTTTCCACAAATTCTGCCAAATTATAATATTAATCGCATTAAGTTAAATTTAATGTTGACAATTTTAACAGATTAACCTAAATATTTTTGTATACATAAATCATAACCGTGTTATAATTATTATTATAGTTGGTAGGTTGGTTGGTATAGGTATAGTGTACTAAATTAAATAAAGATACATCGATAATACATTCCAAAAAACATTAATTAAACATAATTAAAAATTACGTACCTATTTATAATATTCTCTTTGGTATATTCGGTCCTATTCTTTATCGAATATAATACATATTTATTTATTAATATTATTTAATTGCGTGTAAATTTATAATAATAATATGAATTATTATGTTGTATGTACAAAGGAATGTCGCAATTCCTGTTAGCTTGAATAAAAAACTACTTTGGGTGCGACGGTGGTAACTTCTTGATATAGTGATATACATAATATTATAACAATTATTATTTTTTTTCATATGTGCGTTCATATTTCTTTTTTATATTTATTTATGTATAATATTCCTCTAAATAGAACCGTTCAAGGTTATGAATTTTGATTTCACGAACCGTGTAAATGCGTGTAGTATTGTAATATTATAATAATTGTTTTGTGAAAAAAAAATGTATTAGAAAAAACCTTCCCGACTGGTTTTCGGTCACAATCGAGTTTCCTCAGGCTCGTTAATCGTTATTAAAAAAATATAAAATATGATATTATAATATATTACCAAATATAAATTCTAGTGATTAATAATATATTTACAGCGGTTGATTCATGTCCGTATTATATTTTGTATCCTATATATTATAATTTTATTTTATTAATCTTAACGGAATACGCGTTTAGACCAACGGAAAGCATTTGGAATGAGTATAAAACACCGTGTAATAACAATAATAAATTATTTAAAAAAGCTAATCAAATTTTTTGAAACTATAGTTATATATATTTTATCATAAATTTTGATAAAAAAAATTTCGTCTGAACAAGATCATGTCTGTATACCTATAAATACCGTATATTAATTATGTTGATCAAGTTTTTTTTTTCGTGAAAATCAATTAAAATAAAATAGAGACAAACAGAAAAAAAATGTAACGCACGAAGAATTAAAATGTATTTATAGCTTGATAATGACCATAAAACAAATTAATTCATTAATTGGTGTAAAACAATTGTTTTATTGTTACCTATGCGAATATTAATCAAATCTGAAAAGGTCTTTACATAAAATAACCATAAACGTACGACAACCTTTTTACGTTTATTTGCGTTAGGCATACTTTTTTCTTTCTGAGTAAACATACGTTACCTACTTCATAACACAAACAATATAACACACAATAATTATATTATATTTTGATTTTCTAAATAAAATTTCAACTCCATATTGATCGTTTTTTAATTTAAACAAATTAAAATTGAAATTGAAATATGTACTTATATATATATATTATTATATTATATTATGTTTCAATCGATGAGCAAGTCGCAGTGACTCACGTACTAATGTGGTCATAATTATAGTCGTATCATATCATGTCGGTAATAATCATTAGTTATACTTATAATATTATAAACTGTGTTTAAAAGTGATAACAAATATTATTTTTTAGAAAAAATAGTTATAAATATCATCCATTACTGTATAATTATTGATTAACAGTAAACACATTTCACTATAAACAAACGTGGAAAATTTTTTGAAATTGAATGACGTGAGACCAAGATCAAACTTTTGCAAAATGTATTATTTACAATTTGGCTATCTTTATTTATTTATTTTATTTTTAAATTAAAATTTCACGCTTTTCATTTTGAATAATTAAAATTATATTAAATATATTTTAATGCAGAAGTAATGTAAATGATATTTAAAAAAAAAAAACTTAAATTCATATGAAAAAACAAATTTTTATTATATTTATCTGATTTCCAGTAACACGCACTGTACAGCATAATACCTTGCATTTTTTTTTTTTATTGATAATAAATTAATAAAATACTCTTTTAATTTCTATATTAATTAGTAGTAATTCAACTTTCAACTTTCAATACAAGATCTAATTGATCAATAGGTACGTGTATTTGTATAACATTTCATATTAATATCGTACCTATATATAGACGAGTATCGGAGTAACAAACCAGAAAAAAAAAATATATAAACATATTTTGAATATTACATCTATATGCATAACACGATAAAAAATAATAATCTTTGGGTTTGTAATACACAATGTATACAGAGTGATCCATATTTAAACACAATGTATATTGTGCGATGTGCTACCGCATAGGTATCTATTATTACAACGTCGCGGTTAGGAATTAATTTTGAGGGTGGTTCTATAATGTGTGTAGGTCGGTTAGTTGTGAATTAGAGGTTAAGTCCGTGCAAATTTATCAAATTCTCGAAGGGGTAATATTATTAAAGCAGTGTTAAAAATAAACAGTTCCAACATATTATGAAAAACGCGCAAGTATGTAAATTGTATCATATACATAATTTTTTTTTTTTTATCAAAAAATTTCAACTATTAAATACTCGTATCGCGATATAAATTTTTATCCATCACTCTGTATAATGCAATTTACAGTTTGCGTTTATTTATAAAATATTAATATATTATTTATAGACTACTCGTCTATGATGTTTATAATATATTATATTTTAATGCGCGCGCGCGTACATGTAATTAATTGATCCGCGACTTCGAGACAGACGTGTCCGCGTGTAAAGCGTTGTCGGTCGTCGGCGGCAGAATTCGCTTTCATCTCTCCTCCGTCAACTTACAATATACATCAGGTCTTATACGACGAATAATATAATGTGATTTATAATATTACATAATAAAGTGTATTCACCGACGACATTACGAGTATTATTTGTCGTGTTCTCGCGATCGTTTAATTATTTGCCCTCGTCTTACACATTCAACAGCCCTCGATGACGTAGTTATAATGACTAAATGTATGCACAATAATCCTTTCCATAATACATGCAATGCAAAGCGTATTGTGTTATATTACATAATACGCGAGCAGTCTATTTCACACCTGGCGTATACAGGGTGATTCATGAAATGTAGAACACTCTACACCGAGCCAACATGTGTGGAGTGTTCTACATTTAATAAATCATCCTGTATAGTACAAATTATTTTCAGATTATAATCACGTTAAGTCGTGACGTCTTGAATTCATTATCTATAACACTATACGGTGATTATATTAAGCGAAGTCGAAAATATACGAGGAATCATTAAGGGCTATAATGGTATAATATACAATATACATAATCATCTTAAAATTATTGACTCAAGCCTTTATTCTATATTTAATATCGATATTCACATTATGGCATATTCTTATTTAATTATAATATAATGATATAATATTATCATTATTTATATTCATCAGTATTAAATAAATACCTAATTTTTATTATACGTTATCAATATATACTAGTTATATATAGTTTAAAGAGAAAAACGTAAACGTCCGTTTTGATATATTACCGTTATAAATAACAGATTTAATAATTCGATAGTTTATTTGTGCGGTTAAATTTGATATACAGACATACGGTGTGATGAGACTCGCCTGCTGCTGCAGGGATGGCTGCAGGTATATGTGAGTAATACACGATAATCTAGAAATTTTAATTAGAAAACGCAATCCTTCGATTTAATAAATGTTTCCGCCCTAAAATATTTCAGGCGGGCTTTATATTATATTACAGAAATAGTTTTCTAGATGGAAAACTTTACTCGGCAAACATGTAATCGTTTTGATACTCAACTAAAAGTGCAATTTAATAATAGATATATAATTTACAGGCAATATGAAATATGATTAAACGTGATTGGAAGGGCAATAATAAGTGCCTGTTTTTAAGTTTTTAAAGTTACACCAATATGTATTACTTTTTGCTTTAAATAGTTTAGGTGAAAAGTTATATAAATACGTTGTACCAGGTTACGAGTTTCACTTTATCCATTTTATTAAAACAAAATTAATACACACATCTTAATTAATTTTCCAATATTGATTTACAACTCTAACACGTTTAATATGTCGTATTTGACCGATAAATATTATACTAAACAAACATAAGTATATAATAATAATGTAATATAAAAATATTGAAGTGATTTTATGTAATTTTATTGTCAGTATTAAAATTTGGACATTATAATATTTGTAACAAAAAAAATTTGTCAATTTGTGCGTTTTATTATTATTCCCCCCCCTCATCATGAATTGATACGATAAACCAGGAAAGAAGAAATACGAAAAATGCGTTCGATTCTGCAAACATTCGCTTTATTTCGAATCCATTACACAAGACGACGTGTTTAGGTTTACTTATCGAAAGTTTCCTCTTGTTATATTTCATCGCTATCCTATCGATCATATTTTAAAAACTTTAAGTTTACACCGTTGCAGAAATAATTTTTAGTATTGCCGCACATTTTGCGAGTCGTGTGAATACGAATTTATTCGAATGGATTAAACAAAGAAATATGAATATAAATCGTGTACAAATTATGTATATATCTTCTGGGAGAAAATTACGTTTCGTTTGCAAATACTGTTCGAAACGGATGGATTTGTGATTTAAAACAAAAAAATTTGTGATTTAAAAAAACAAATATTGAAATTTATTTTTGTAAAGATCTCGTCAACGGCAAGCAGTGTCGGAAATTATTGCTGTTTATTTGATTAACACGAATATATAATAAAACAATGAAAACAATTTATCGTTAATATTATAATATACAAGAGTGAAAAACTAAAAAAATAATCGAATTAATTATGAATAAACGTCGTTAATCGCCTACAAATAATATTCTCTAACCAGACGACATCGAAATTTTCAACAAATACGACACATAATATATATATAGGTACGCATTCGAAATAATAATATATCGTTTGAACGCCAACGCTCAATCCATTATATATATCCTTCGACAATATTAAAATATATGAAAATTATTATTATTATTATTATTATTATTATTATTATTATTATTATTATTATTATTATTATTATTATTATTATTATTTTTATTATTATTATTAAGAAAATGCACGCGATCGCTCTGCGTGGGTGTATAATAATATGTATAAATAATTGACACCCATACATGTAATGTAAGCGTTAATAATAATAATAATAATAATAATAATAATACAATATTATATTGCACTGTTTTATTAATATCGATAAATGAATAACATATTATATAAAATAAAAATATACCCGAATATAATTTTACTAGTCCGACGACAGTTGGACACACGTCTGACGGTCTTATTATATTTTTATTCTCGAAAAATTCCCTCTGTGCCCTCGTCGGCGGCCAATATGTTTTCGAAACGATGGCAAAGGGTATAAAAAGTTAAACCGGACGGTCGAAACGAATCCCGACATTACTTTTATAATAATATTGGAAATTTCATATTTATAATATTATAATTATATTATATTAAGGTAAAAACGATAATAATATTAATATAGTACAACACTGTATACGTCTATACGCGTTACGATAAAATATATATTTTAATATTATCTGATAACGAAACTATAATTTTATTAAATATTGTACAAATTAAAATGTTAATATTTTAAAATTTCGTTTCTATAAATTTCAAGTAATATTATTACGCTATACAACACATTTTCATACAGCGAGTATTATTCGTAATATCCGTTTATTGTATTATAAAATAATAATATAAGGTTATTGCGGTATAGGGGACAATTATTATAGTAGCTCCCTCGATGTTCATATTTTTCACCAATCCCTTATTTTTATTTTTTAAATTTATTACAATAATTGTAATATTTTCATGTAGCGCCCACACAATAATTTTATTAAAATTTCGTCTTTGTCACGTATACCCGCAGTATTGTAACTACGTAATATAATATACCAATCGTCACGATTTGAACCGTGTTCTTGGGAGTTTAACGAAAATTCGACGTTATTTCTATAGTATTATTACAACTATTATATTATAAAAAGACGAGCTGATACTTCTGCCGCATGGGATACAGCTGTACAAATTATAGTGTTGAATTTGAATGCAATGATAAACTATTGCATTCGAAAAACAATTCTGAGCGAAGTTCAGTCAGTTAATGAAGGAATTGATTAAAATTTTGACATTTTTTATGAAATATTAAAAACCCTAAATTTTATCACACATATAGAAACCATATAGGTACACATATAGTACATATGTGATATGTCCTTATTGGGATTTTTCTAATATTTTGATATCGTGTAAAACTGTAAAGTAATAATATATATATAAGTAGGTATAGGTATACTTCAGTAAAATTCTCAGGCCTTAAAACCGAAAAATTGCCAATTTTATTAAACATTATATAAAACTAGAATTTTACGAAATATTCAAATTCAAAGTTCTATATTTTGTAAAAAAAATTAACGTAACGGTTCCAAAATTTCACCACATATAATATTATAGTAGCTATGTGAACACCCAAAAAATTTGTCAATTCTCTATCTTCAAAATTGTCTGAGTTATCGTGAAATATTGAAATTGAATTCGTCGAAATTTCAGTTTTCGTAAAAAATGCAGTTTTTTCGTCGTTTTTTCTATCGCATATGGTCAATTTTGAAAAATTCGAAAATGACCTAAATGAAGTACCAACCACATCCTTTTTCCAATCGGAAAAATATGCTATTCGTGAAAATCGGAGTTAAAGTGTCTTCAGAATAAAAAAAATAATAATAATAATCACACATCATTGTAAAACCAATGCATTCGTTGTTTCGCTCAGAATCTAAAACACGTAATATTAATTATCAAATGTTTTGGTGTAAAATCAACGACGAACTTATGTAAATCAATTTTAATTTATACACGATTACAAATTAATCGAAAATACTTACGTTAGGGTTTATAACCTTAGTAACAAATACGACGCAATGTATAGTTTTGTAAAATAATATTTTTGCATCGTTTCAATGTGTACATCTTGTTAACGTGTAAATAATAATTATTTTAATTATAAACATATGCAAATTTTTAATTATACTAATAATAAAAAAATTTTAATTTACTTATTTTTACGACCTAAACTATATACTTACGTTCCATATGTTTTTTCTATAAATATTAATATTATAATAATAATCGAATATTTGTCCTATATTTTAAACCGTATACATATCGTATATTATATAATATTTTATGCACCGCGTATCGCAAAAAAAAATAATCTATCTCAGTCATCAAATATTTATTCAATATTCATTATACCGACGTTGACATATATTATTTTAAATGTTTGAAATATACACATCACAAATTCAGAAATTAATATTTAAAATTGTATATTTTATTATGTTTATATAAGTACTTTGGTTTATGAAAAAAATTAAAACATGAAATCTATTGATTTCGTATTTATATATATATAATTCGTTTTTTAATAATTAATAAAAAATGAATTTTCGTTTTAAAATATACAAGTTATTGAAAAAAAAAAAAAAAAATACCGAGAATTAATACATAAAATGTTTACTCTGTTAGCGATCAGTTAATAATTAAAATCGAAATGATTTTTATTTCGACTTAAAAGACTTAAAAAAAAAAAAAAAAAAAATTAAGAATATTAAATGAATAAAAATGAATAAATTAAAATATAATTTTATACCGCACAAATTATTAAATGCAATAGCAATCCTATATATTTTGATTTAAAGTTTTTAATACGTATTAAATAATATATCAAAATATCAACATACTTGAAATATGAGAAAAACAGTGTTTATAACATCCATAGAATTAATTTTTATATTATTAGTTAAATATTCTATATTTGAATAATTTAAAAACGAATTTTAACTTTATTAATTAATTTTTAAATTAAAATTACTAGAGTATATCTTTGGTATTATTTTTTATATTTGTAAATTTGTTTATCAGAATATTTTCTAAATAATAATAATAATGTTAATTAGTTTAAAAATATTAAAAATAAAAATTATTCTATACAGATGCAAATGGTATATTTTATGTTATTATACACACACGTAAAAAAATATACTTGAAAATAACAATTAAATCTAACAAATCTTATATGTGAGACACTTGATTAATCTCATTTTCACAAATGCAGATATAATTCGTAAATATATTTTGTCTTTCTAGACACGTTACGTTACTGAGGATCACGAGAAAAATATTAAGAACGAAATGAGAAACACGCAGATATTATTACAATATTATAGCCGAGATTTAGAAACAAAACCTTTTTTTTTTTTTAATTAACCTATAACTAAATTTTTGGTTAATTAAATACATAAAATTCGTTTATAATTTATTAGTAACATAACAATAATTGTTATTGTTATACCATGACCAGAGTTATAGTATGGAACTATAATACGGAATGATGCATAAGGCTAATAAGAATAGATAAAACCAGTTTAAAATATTTATTTACAACTATTTCGTGCGATTATTCTTAAATACGTCATTTTATAAATTAAAATATAATAATATGTTAATTTATTTATTGAATTTCGCTAATAATAATGTTGGACACATCATATTGGGTGTAAATGTGTAATAGTTTATGACGATTAGAAAAATATTCGTCATTTCCTTAAAATTTAAAGCATCCTAATCGTACGATTAATCCGAAATAAAATAAACGGCTATATGAGCTTTGGAATGTTAATGCGATTTAATATCCGAAGAAAATGTAAACGATTTCATCCGGGGAGTCGGGACGACCACGCAATAACATTAATATTGCGCTCGTATAATTATTATTATAATCTATCAGAATAAAATACAAGATAAAAATAATATTAAATAACATGACATTTGATTCATTGAAGTGTGGACATTGTATTATAAATATAATATTTCCTTCGAAAATATAAACAAATACCTATCGTATTTTGATATATAAAAAAAATTTTACTATTGTAAACATTTTATAAGTCAAATTTCATATTTGAAAATTTTTCCTATTATAATAATATGAAAGTGATCGTCTGCGTTTATTCTTTATATTAATATATTTAAATATTTGGCGCTCGGCAGCGTAAATCGACTTATAACTATTTCTTTGTTGTGATAAAAATTTTAAATCGACCAAGTCAACCGATGGAATGACATCGTAACGTCATATTATTACTTACTAGGATAACGCAACGGAGAAATATTTATTTTAGGTATTATATTATTATATTTTACCACGATGGAAATCACGATGAATATGGTCTTAAGATTCGAGCTCCAGAAAGCCATCGAAATATCGTATCGATTAACGTAATGGCCTTTTTCTTTTTGTTTTTTTTTTTTTGTTTTATCCTATAAGCAAGAACCGTTTTTATACATCTATTAAAAATATTTGCAATTTATATTTTGTTTATCACGTTTTATGCGCCATAAAATTATAGTTATAACGTCGCGAGTTTTATACGCATTTAAATCAAAAACATTCACCGGATTCATTTTTCAATTTTCAATGTTTAATGTATAATGTTTTTATTTATGTTTAATTTTGTTCGTTTATTTATTTATTATTATTGTTATTATTATTATTATTATTATTATTATTATTGTTATTATTATTAATATTATTATTATTATTATTATATTATTATTGTAAAAATATAATTTTGTATTTGTAATGGTTTCCCATTATTCATAATCAAACTGAATTTCTCAAGTTCTCGGAATTACATTTTTTTTTAAATTAATTGTTTTTGTTTAGTAATATATTTTTTATTTAGAAATTTTATATATCTGAATTAAATATTAATTGGAAAGAAAAAGTCGATTAATTTCAAAAGTTGATTAATTGAGTAGTTGCATTTTAATTAAGATTTCATTACAATCGTTTCATTTTAAAAAACCTTACAGAAATTCAGTCAGTTTTACTAGGTAATAATAAAAATAAGCGATTAAAATTTTAATACATATAGGTACCTACCTAGTTATAATAAAATGTAGTCTTACTTAAATTTAAAATATGTACTGATTAAAATAATAAAATAGTTTGAATATTCTATATTTAAATATAAAAATATTCATCGGTATAATTTTATAACCAATTTTTAGTAAATAATATAAAAATTGAATTGAATAAAAACAAATTTTTAATTTCCATACCTAATTATTATTTAACAATTCAAATTAAAAATTTAAAGAACACTCACAGTTAAAAACCATTCTAATTTTAGCCTTAATTTTAATCCTACTTTTTCAAGTAAATCCTAAAAGTCATTAGATAAATAAAAATATGTATATTATTTAAATTTTTTAAAAAAACAACTGATCACTATTATATATAATTATATTAAGAATGTCTATAATATTATTAAAAGTGTAAAATATAGAATAAATATAAATCATATAATATATTTTGTTTAAGGAGAAAAAAATGTAATTTTGTATTTTTACATAGATTTAAGATTAGGCAAGCCTAAATAATTTTCATCGTTTGACTGCATATACAAGTATGTACAGGTAAATATAAATAAAAGGAACATAATATACACACAATTATTTTTATAAAACGCATTTAATTGTAACAATATTCTTTAGAAAAAATTAAAACGGACGTAGCAGGTAGAACCTATTGTAAACTTATGTAATAATAATTATAATAATTATTATGAATGCTCTCCGGACGGAAGTGTTATAATGTTTTAGACATAAAAATTAATAATGATAATAATAATGTCCTTGAATTCTTTTTTTTTAAAAAAAAGTGTTAAAAATATAATTAATTTTAATACAATGCAATATTACGATATATTATGTATAATATTACAATTTAAAAAAATAATAGCTGAAACTACTGTGGAAGGGATACAGGTCTAATAAGGAAAGTGATGAATTTTGATTGAAATTTGAATGCAATGATAAATAATTTTATAAACGATTTTGAGCGAAGTTCGTTAGATAATAATATATGTATATAGAATAAAATGTTTAAATCTATACAGTCTCCACGTATAAATGCCCATAAAATATTTAAATGTGTTATCTACCTATGTGTAAATTACAAAATCTGAAAGTACTTATTCGCTCAGAATCGTTTTTTGAACGTAACGATTTATCAATGCACTACGATTTCATCAAAATTTCAATTTCCGTGAAAAATTATGTTTTTTCATCATTTTTTGGTCGTTTTTCATATTGCATAGGGTCAATTTTATGAAAGTCGAATAATAACCTAAATAAAGTACCAACTACATCTACTTTCCGACCGGAAACATAATATGCTATTCGTGAAAATCGGAGCATTATTTTGTGTTTTAAAAGTGTCTTCAGACATAAAAAAAAGAAAAAGGAAAGACGCAAATCATTGTAAAATCAATACATTTTTCGCTTCACTCAAAATCTAAAACACGAATACATGATTATATATAATATTATGTATTCTTGAATATGAAATTACGAATAGGAAAACTATTCTATCTATCGATAAGAGTATAGGACGACTTCCACGCACTTAAACACAATTACAAATGATTCTGTGATGTTGTTTAACACTTTTTATACGATATTTTATTCGTGAAACGTTGAAAAAAAAATTAAGTTTTCTTCGATTTATTATAATAATAATGTATAGCTTTAACCAAATTTCTGAACCAACTAGTGTTTTTACTGATATATTATAGCTCCCAGCGACAAGAATTACAAATATCGTTTTAGATACGAAAAATAAAATAAAAATTTCAATAAATTATTACCGTTATAATCAATCTCATACGTATATATTTTGAGAATTTTGATTATTTTTTACATAAATAATTTATGAAATGTTAAGTTTTTTTCTCGACAAATTTACTGTAAGCTATAATAATAAATATTATGGTTCGCAAAATATATACAAAAAAAAAAAAAAAAAAAATAATAATAATAACATAACGTCTCGTGGTGTATTTATCTTTGAGAAAATACTATTAATAGAATTAGATGACGCGAGTGAAAGTATATTAAGGGTGGAAAAAAAATGGAGATTTTCCACGTACAATGGCGACTTGGGGTATTTGATAAAAATGATCGTAATATTCTGTATATTTTAAAGGTTTGTCTCTGTTATTTTTATTTTTTATTTTTTTCATCCGAACGGACTTTTTGAAAACGTCGTCATTATGCTTTATGAACCGAGTTAAATCCGTTTTATGTAAAACTTTCAGTAGATTTTGATACTTCATTATAATATACGCTATTACCTCCATAAAAACGCCAAATTATATTCCATTGACATCATCTACCAAACGTATAAATTATATCGGCGAATAAAGTAAAAAGGCGGTCCACCGACTATAACGAAAATCATTATAATAATAATAATAATAATATACGTATATGATACATCAAAACTTTCTTCCGATATTATCCAATATTTAAATGAAGAAAAATGAAGAAAAAAGCGACAAGGATTTGTATTTTATATGATGATAATAATAAAACTATTAATAAAATAAAATTTATGTTTTTACGTTCAATTTGGTTATTATGTAATGCGCGCCTACTTATTATTTTATTAACGACGATTTTATTTGACTGGAGATTATCACTTGTCAAACTTAACAGTTAACATGCAATTACACCACGTTAATGCCACGAAAATGAATCGATTCTGCGGTTCGTTTCCACTCTTGTGAAATGATAAAAACTCTAGTTTTAGGCCAATGTATTTCATTTTTAAATTTGACGTATAAACGATACAAATGAAACGACTTTAAATAAATATGTACAGTTACATATTTTTTTTTAAAAATAAAAATGTATTATTACTAAAAAAAAACGCATTTTGTAATAATTTTAAGTTACCTACCCGTATACCAACTATATATTATTATATTTTTCAAATTATGCACACATTGTTTTAAAAATAAATAAATTTTTTTCTCTATTTGCTCTTGTCAATATATTATTAGGTATTTGTTTAAAGAAAACAATAATAAAAGAAACAATAACCGATAATAAAATAACGAAATATGGGGGTACATTATTATAATTATTAATATTCTGAAAATATCAATTTATAGTTCTATACAATAATATATAATAAAATCGATAAAAGTGAAGAATATTATGCCAAGTAAAGTGATATAAGAGATGTAAAATATTAATATTATTTTTAATTTTTTTTTACTGGTATATAAAAATTCTGATGTTTTTAATACCGTCAAAATGTTATTGAAGTAGAAATAAGTTATGACTTTATATAAAATAATATTATTTTTTAACTGAAACTGCAAGCAGCTTTTTACAAAAATATCACTCACATAATATAACTGCACCAGGTATATTTTATAAAAAAAAAAAAAAAAAAACGTTCAGTTTTTAATAAAAACATATAATATAGGTACCTACCTATTTCCTTGAAAATTATATCAATGATGAAATGAACAATCTTAAAATTTATCTATATAATATCATTAAGAATTAAGTATGTTTAATTTTATTGATGAAATGGAATAAATGTAAAACTTGGCGATTTAATTAAAAAAATAAAAATAAAAACATATATTTATATCGTATAATTGTATAATATTTTATTTATTTTTAATATAAAGGTGTATTTTATAATTTGTAAATATCAAAAAAAAAAAAAAAAATTTATATATACCTACGTTTTTTGTGCGATTTTCGATCGTGTGTGATGTTTGCACTAAATAGATTATAGGATAATGAACGAAACCCCGAAAAAGAATTGTTGAAGTATATTATTAGTTTTGATGAAAGTACGATTAGATTTTACAGTGTATTTAGCCAAAAACGACATCTTTCTATTGAGTTTGTTTAAACACTATTTAATATGTAATTTATTTTATATTTACCGAGGAGAAAATATCACATTATTGGTATTATAACAACTAGGTAGACAGGTAGAGATTTTAAACAATAAATTAAAATACGACGGTCGTGATTGTAAAAATACAATGATAGTAAATAATAATAATAATAATAATAAGAAAAAATCATGATATTTGAATATTAATAATAGGCAGACGTATTATTTTTTTATAATTATCGCAAAGGTTGCCCGTGTAGAATAATTGCGTATATTTTTGCCATGTCACCAGACACGAGAAACTGGAATGGAGATAAGGAAACCGATCGTTTTAACATTGTAAAACATTCGATAAACGTGACGCGATTTTTCAACGAGTTATTCCCGAGCTCTAATAAGTGGTATTAACCATCCCACGCACATAAAATGTATAAGGGTCTGATAACATTTTATTTATTTTGTATCGTTTAATAAATTCAATTCCAATCGAATAATTGTATTACAACGTTTTCGTTTTGCTACCATCATATAATATAATAATAATATTGTATTGTATTATTTAAATAGTTATACGTTCACTAGTATCGTATAAACGTAGTACTGTTGGTACATTGTACATGGTTAGTTTACTTTTAAAAATCATTCGTTAAAAATAAATAAAACGAAATACGTCTTTTCAAACATAATATTCCTAAGTAGGTGCCTTTTTTCGCGATTCGTATTAACATGATTTTCTAACGATTTCAACCATTTGAATTTTATTTTTCCGATTCTTTTTTATTTTTGTTTCTTAACGTTCATAATTCATTAACTCTATTGGTGTTTATGAGAATTTATAGTTTTTTATGTACGATTATAATGTTATCTGCATAATATTGTTAACCACATAAATACAGTTTTTATTATCAAAACTATTTAAAATGCACTTTTTTTTTTAACATATATTATTTGTAATAGAACTTATAGTTTTTTGTATGTAATTTTTAACAGTAGTCGTCATCTCAAATTTGGTTATTATATATATTATATTTTTTAATTATTGGATGAATACATAAAAAATTGTAATATTATGATTAGGACAATAATATATAACATAAACCTATACATAAAATATAAAGTCTTCTTTATTTTAATGATTACTTTATCATATTATAATATAATAATATATATAATTATATTTAATAAAGGTCTATAATGATAATTGTAATTAAGTACATAATAGTATATTATATGTTATAAGTTATAATTTATCTCGTAATAATGTTAATAGTTATTCAATTTAATGGTATAAATTAGACTAATACAAATGTCATGTTGAGTAGAATTAAAAAATTTAAAGATTAAAGATTATCAATATAAAATAATAATAATTATGATTACTGAAACTAAACAAAATAAATATGTGTTTAAAAATAAAGTAAATATGATTATAATATATAATCGATATGATAATTTTCATAAATCGCATTTAAAAAATATGAAGTAAATATCTCTAATAAAATTTATTGACAGAAATTAATACTGTGAGACACTTTTTTAATTTAATACTTTATATCTACATAATGTATACTCAAATAAAATTTATTTCAGACTTCGTGTCATTATAAAACGAGCACATTGAAAATATATACTAATAATAATAATAAATAATAATCTTATAGTTCCGACTATTTTAATAACCATTGTCGATTTTTCGCCATAAAATAACGAATAGGTAATAATATAAAGGAAAATTCTAAAAAATAATACTCTGTTTTGTAAAGCTATTGAAGTATAATAAGCATTTCAATAGTTATAATATGGTATATCGTCATCAGTAAAACAGACACGAATTATGAGATTATGCAATAATTTATTTTTAAAAATTTGTAGAATTCAATTTTATTTTATAGGTAATTATAAATATAATTGCCCTAGTCTAAACTTTAGTTAAATAATTTTTTTTTTTTTTTTTTTTATAACTATTTTCGAAAAAATTTTCGTAATCAAATATTTCAATTAAACAACAACTAAATATCAATTATCTTTATCGTCATGTCTCATATAAATTTGCAAAACTGATGAGGTATGTTCAGTAAATTGCGTTCATTAATCAATCACCTACCCTTAATTTCCCGGATTTCACGTCGCGACCATCGTCGGTGGCAATGACAATATTATACGTGTTAGCACAGTGTAAATTCAAATAACTTGGAAAAATATTTATTGTGACCAAGATTATATTAGAATAAAAAAAAAAAAAATAATAAAATTACGTATAGAATTAAATATATATATAATCGTATACAATGAAATTACAGTTTTATTTTGAAGTTTGTTGGACAAATATAAGATTTAATAGTTCTACATGTTATAGTAGTAATATTAAAAATATCAGTTAATTAAGGCTTGGTTTTTCATTTTACATGTTAACTCCCAGTTAGCTAATCACCGGTTATTTTAATTCGGCAATTAAAACGTTGATTAAATAGTAGACTATAATTAATTAACTAGAGGTTAGTTGGGAATTCAATAAATTTTAAGAGTGGTCATATTGAAAATGTACGTTATCTGTTTATCAATGTTATATATGCATAGAAAATATTATAATAATGGTCATTATCAATGTGTTATTTAAAGCGATAGATAATTTTTAACTTGAAGAATTATTAACGATTAGCTTAAAAGTTACTTTAAACTGTTAGTTGGCTAAACTAGATTTCCATAAACAGTTTAACTAGGAGATAATGTTAATATTTATAGTTTAAGTATTGACTTGTGGATAATATATTTAAATAAATAAAAACCCAAATCCACAAAAAATTTACTTTTATTTAAGCAAATACGTATTTCGGTAACAAAATTGCCATCATCAGTGCAAAACACAGACTGACCGTTCTTTGCGTGTACATGTCCCTTATACGAGTATAGTGTATATTCCCGTGCATGACGTCATCACACGATGAGTCGTTACACGAAGCCGGTTATTCTATAATTATTAATTATTATGGTAACAGTTTTAACAAGTTATTTTGTAATGGATTTAAATCCCAATTTAACAGATTAATTTTATTTTTTGACATTTCAATAGCTTCTCTTATATTTAGTTCCTGATTATTTGTGACATGTTTTAATAATTTGAATTATAATATTCAAGTATTGAAATATTAGAATTTTTTTGTGGATTTGGGTTTTTATTTATTTAGATAATGTTAATCTTTGGTTAAGTCGTGTTAAACGTCAGTTAAAAGTGATTGAAAAACCGGGCCTAAGCAAATAAAAAAGAAACTAATACAATACAATACCTACAATATTGCGATAAAATGTAAATATACATTCTATTGAATAACGAAGAATAAGAAACGATTAATTGTTGTTATTATGTTATATAGTTGATGATTGACAAACGATGATTGACGATGACTACTTTGTTGGTCTTTACCTGACAGAGTGACAGTTATTGTAGGTAATATTATCGCACTATCGGAATAATATCCTATAATATAGAAAGACGCCACAACTGTCAGAATGATAAAATATCCTATTATTATTATTTAAATTCAGACATTAAAAAGGTATAATAAAACGATTACCGTTCGCATAATTCTTAAAGTTAAAATTTTTTTAAAAAAACTATAATAGCCATATAAATTCTTTTTTTTTAATGCGTGTTTTTCAATTTACTAATTAAATATATTTTTTATAATATACTACGAAAGAAATCTTTTTATTGTAATATAAATAATCACGTTTGTTTTAAGAATAAACATTTATGTTTGTATTTGCTTCATTTTTTTTTTTTTTTTTATTAAATCTTAATCTTATCATAATATCCGTTCGAAATTTAAATAATAAATAATTGCAATTACCATTTTCAAATGTTATTCAAGTAAAATTCAATAGGTCGGATAAAGAACATATTGATACATAATACTTGCATACTTTATGTTACTCTATGTCCAAAATAACAGAATTTATATCATTATTATTATTATTTTTTTTTTTTTTTTTTTATAGAACGGGAAATAATTTTAAAACAACATATAATATTATATTGTATTATATTGTACGAAATAAAAATATTATTAATTATATAATCGTTTATATTGCCTTTTAATATTAATATTTTATGCGTATTTCTTATAGTACCTATTAGAATAAACCCCCCCCTTAAAGTATTATAATATTATATATAACCACCCCTGTGCTATAATTTATGAATACGAGACAAATAAAAGGTTGTGACAAACTGACAACGAAGATATCTAAGAAATTATATGTAAACAATTAGTCACTTTAAATAATATTTTGTAAATAGTACAGTAAAAAGTTTAGGTATTTCGCTTTCCATATAATAAGAAGAGCGAAAGAGTGAAATATTGATAAATTATTTATTTTAATATTATTAATTATAGTTATTAAAAATTCGCCTTGTCAATATAAAATATATAAATATTGTTTGAAACATATTATTGAATACTAGACAGTTAAATTTTTGTCTGATCGACTAAAAATATTAATTTGTTAAAACATTTTTATTTTTGTTTTATTATTGTTCTCTAATACACCTGTAAGTCGCGGACAAAAAAAAAAAAAAAATAACCGATCAAATTAAACTTATAATAATGTCGTTTTTTTATAATAGTATTCCCTATTAAATCTTTATGGATTTCTAACAATCTTAATATGAATAGGTAGTAATATTGGTTGACAGCATGCAATAATAACAATATATACATTTGCAGTGAACATATAAGATTGTCTGTATATTGTACCGTATAGTATATAATATTATATAGGTTAATTTAGATAATGCGTAATATCAAAAATTGTAACCATTAATGTTGGAAATTAAGTCATAGCTATATATATTTTATTTAAGGGATTGTATAGCCTCTTTTGTGATTTGATAATAGCCTTTGTTTAAATCTTTTGGTAATCACTAATCAATAATCGGTAAGTATATAAAATTAAGATGAATAATTATATAAGTTGAAAATCCTAAAATACGTTAATTGGTCATTATATATTATAATATTGATTCTTGTATAATCCGGAAGATAAAATTTTTTACAGAAAATTATATTAAGATATTTATTTGTACCTATTATATATTCAGTGTTTATTTTTTGAGGAAATACTATTTGTACTCGTATATATTCAGTTTCTTCGTTTGTATAGATAAACCAAATATGACAAGTGAAAAGAAATTCAATATTGTTGTATCACGAGAGAAAATAGTATTTAATTATTCAACAAATATGTTTACAATTTTATTTAGGAGGTGCTACACGGTAAAATAATTTTAATTTTTAGTATTTTATGAAAACATCAATAAAATATTTAAATTTAATATAAAATATTAATAGTGACATGATATTTTTTTAAGTCTTAGTATTGTTAAACCGATTAAGAGAATCGTTATGAACCAAAAATAACCACAACCAATCAATTCACGTTAAAATTAAAAATAGTAGGTATTATATATATATTATTTTTTTAATTAAAAGTAATTTTAAAATACTTTTTTTTTAGAATATTTGTCAATTTAATTAGTACAGTATTTATAAAAAGATATTATAATTAATTGTTCATTTATGTAATTGTATATTATTGTAAAACGCGTTATTGGATAACAACAAACTATTCCGTGAATTCGTAATATCCTTGATATTGTATTCTTTGAATTCAAAAATTACTGTGAACATAATAATATATTTTATAACATTTTATTCGAGAGTTACGATGAATTAATGTGAAATTTTTTCACATAAATAAAATCAATTCAATATATTCCATTGTGCTATCCGGCTCGCACTTCATCATTGTCATCGGGATCCACTGCTATTTTTCATTATCTTTTTCGCGGTGTGATGGAAAAACAACCGAGATTGAAAAAATAAATAATAATCATATAAAAAGGTTAGGTAAAAAAAAACGTTTCGTATACACAAAGAGCGTGCCGAATACGAAAACACACACAAAAAAAAAAAAAAAAAGTTTCAAAGTCTCACAATAAAAATCAGGTAACGCGCTGCGTCGTAGTATAGTGGCGGGAGCTGCACGAAAAAGAAAGAATTGTTAAACCGTGGTAGTGTTAGTGGTATCAGCTGGTGGATAAATTCACCAGAGACATTTGTCAAAGACGGTGGCCCTAAACAAAGATTTATGTAGCTCCGGTATTATAGACAATGGGGTTTACGTTCACATATGTGTGTTCGTGTGTCTGTGCTCGGCTAAAATAATCTAACCTGTTGGCTTATTGAATACATTATGATAATATACGAGTTCGGTTTGAAAGTATATTTTGAGATGTTATACGATTTAAATCATCGATTCGCAATCTCCTGAACATTTTCGATCAATGAATTAAAAATTAATATTGATTCGCGGTTTTACAGTCGATTGACCAATTCGAAAATGGTCATTGAACTTTCCGTATAGTTTTGACTACCCGGTAAACGTGTGTATTTCTGGCACGCGTTATTTATGTACAAATTAAATTGACTTCACGAGACAAACGATTAATAAAAAAAAAAAAAAAAAAAAAAAAACAAAAACATGTGGACGGGTCTTTTGGGTTGCGTGTTTTAAATTTAAAATAGAAAGACTAAGAAATTTATCAAAAATAGAACAATGATAAAATACAACTATATTAAATTAATAAAACTATTTTCGATTTCATTCTTATTATTATTATTATTATGCTCGATAAATAAATTATATTATATTTAAAAAACGACAAATTATAATATTCATCGAGGGAAATTATTAACTATATCACAATTATTCAAATATTTCCGTTAATGTTCTAAACATCACGTTTGATTTATTTCGACTCGAATATATTATAATAATTTAAAAATATTCTAAATTTATGTGAGTGCTTGTAATATTACTCAATTATTAATTAATTCGTAAACTATGTACCTATCTAGTGAAAAGTATTGTGTATTCAATATTAAAAATTATAATGTAAAATATATTATTTCAATATTTCATTTCAATAATATTATTTTATAAATGCAATATAATTTATGTAGGGACCAGAATATTTTACGCGATGCCATCATTATAATATTCATTCTTTGAAATATTATTGTAAAATGGAAAATGTGGTGGTTATCGTATTGAAGTTTAATGAAATTTATGAAACGTGAAAAATAATACACTCGATCTCAACGCGGTTTCTACTAAATACGCGTTCTTGGGGTTTTATTTTATTCGAATTAAACTTAATACGAAACTTTTAACTGTGTATTTACTATAATTTGATTAACGCATTCATTCAAACGTTATCGAAGAATTGCCAATGCGTCATGCATGAAATAATTTTATTGTACCTATTAACAATAGTAAATAATAATTATTATTCTGAGATCCGTGAAATTCTCAGGACGCGTGGTGGAAATTAAAAAATGAATTATTTGAATCGTTTTAAATTAATAAATACGATATACGAACTATATACATATATTATGTATTTTTACACGAGTACGAATTTCTTTTCCGCGAATTAACTTTAATTAAATTAATATAAAATTATACTTATTAGAACGGTCGATGGTATTTTTCTTCTCGTCGTCCAATTCGTGTCTCTTATAATAATAAAAAAAATATACGTGTGCGTACCTGAAACATAAATAACAACACAAAGCGTTAAAACAAAATTCATTTTTTTTTTTTTTTTTACAAAAAAATTATTTTGTACTGTAATTTTCGTATGGGTACACATAACGTTTTAAATATGTCAACTTATCGTCTAAAAAGACGAAATGCGAAAATTTCATAGCTATATTTCACATAATTAGTATAAATCTTGACAATATGTCCTATCTAAGTGTGGGACAACACTTAATAATTTCCAGGCCACTAAGAGGTATAAAAATATTCTAAAAATTTTATAATACCGCGTCGAGACTGTTAAATTGGGCGTTAATCGTGTGGTTTTATTTTTGTAAGTACGCGCGCCAAGACACAAATTATACATTTATGTCCATACGTTTTGT
>JAIUCT010000012.1:11415238-11454732 GCA_021307375.1 Tetraneura akinire | reverse complement strand
TAAAATACTTTAATCATTATATCCGATAAAGATCTACTTCCGCCGGGATCAATGTAGTATGTACCCGAACACTATGGTAGCGGAAAAGCTATGGTGGTGGTAAAGCTTTTCACCCTCACCAGTATTCCACTGGCAGCTATGGTGGTGGTAAAGCTTTTCACGCGAACCTGTATCCAAGGACAGCTAGTATAATATATAATATATTATTGTTAGTTTAAAAATGAATTTTCTTCCGCGTGTGTAACGCAAAATCAGATTTTAAATAGAACACCTAAGTAAATAGAATTATTGTAAAATATATATATATATTTTTTAATAAAACTAAAATTAATAATATAAAAAAAGACATCCATAGAAATTGTGTTTGCCTTCATGTATTATACTATATATTATTATACACATATATAGTTATAATAATGTTTTCTGGTAAGTGTAAGACCCGAACGAAACAGCGGTCGAGACACATTGACACTAATCCAAAAACGCCAAACTACGCTGGTTTTGACACAACGGATTAGGATCATCGCCAAAACGTCTGGACTGTATACGTGCATTTTTTTCCATCAAATTTCACGTGGTAATCAAACGCATAAAATAATTATTTTATTTTTTTATTCAGTATTTCAAATATTATTGTCATGAAAATATAATAATAATAAATAATCTGTAGTTGTTATATCTTATATTTTATAGTTACGAAAATTATCTAATAAATAAATAAATAAATACTCGTATTGTTTTATTATTACAAACACAAAAAGTCAAAAAGTACTACATAATATGTGCACAATTCAAAATGTCTAAAAATATTTTTTCACCCCCTCAAGCACAAAACCAAACCCATTTTTTATCCGTCTTATTATACCGTTTATCGATGTACCTGTATCGCCTTCCCAAATTAAATTGAATTAAATTAGATTAGTTCACAAAAAAAAAAAAAAAAAAAATACACACACAATTTTTTAATATTTATGTACTTAATTGAGTAAATTAAAAAACACTAATACGAATTTATTAATAATTGGTGGACACCGGAGTGAAAACATAAAACTTAAACATAACGTATAAAAAATTATTATAATATACCTACTCGCGCGTACGCAAACGTGATAAAAAGTAATAATAATAAATTATTGTTTTACTAATAAATATTGGCATTTATTTAATTTTTTTTTTTTTTTTGTCTCCGAGAATCTCAGAATCTATTGATTTTGTTACGGAATTCTAATAATATATTATGAATTAAATGTATAGAAATTTACATTAACGACGACACGTGTTTGGGTAATGTAATACAAAATTACGTTAAAACGCGACGATGTTTTATTTTTATTACAGAATAATGAAATCTGCACAAAATATCGTGTGTCCGTGACTTTATCATATTTTAACATTTTAAAGTGAAATGTTCATTTATTCAAAATATTGTGCAGTCCATTTATATATTTCGTATATACAAATATAATTAATATATCTCAATATTAACTCGTTGAACCATATTTTAATCTCACTATACCATTAAATTTTTTTATTATTAGATATATTACAAAAAAATTTGAAACTATAGTAAAATTCAAACGTGAATTTTTTCAAAAATATTTTATATACGTTGAATTAACCGAGGTATATGTACAATTTTCATAATTTCTCCCTTTCGTGTCACAAAAGCGGAGGTGTCTTTTAATTATTTACCCTCATAATATTGTTACCTACTCTGTACTTTCGTAATAATTTATACGTGTAAGTATAAGTACATTCAAGTGGGTTAGGTCTCTAAGTATGAGTCATACAACTACATAATATCGTAATTTATACTTTATGCAATAATTATATTATTATATTATGTACGTTGAGTTCGAAAAATGAAAAACAAAAAAAAAAAATATTATAATATCGTGTTAATAAATAATTGTTGTTGTATACGTACAGTCAATGTAAATTATTCGGTTAAGAATTTATAATAATAATTTTACTGTTAAAAATCCAATCAGTGGAAAATAATGAAATGTCTCGTATGAAATGAAATGCGTAGGTAGGTAAATAATATGATAATAATATTTTGCATTAAAATTAAATTATTGATTATTATAAAACGAACATTATATACAATAAATACTTATAATTTATAATTTATTTCTTATTATTATAATAAAATAATATGTAATATCGCGGACATTTTATAATATTTATAAAATTAATTCAATGCGAAAAATTTGATATTTTTTCTGAATTAAGATTCTTTTATAATAATATTATTTAAGTACCGTATTATAATTTTACGTTATATGTATATAGATACATTTTTATATTATAATATAAAATTAAACTGAAACTGTATTAAATTAAATGTAAAATGTAATAATATTTATTCATATCGTGCGACAATAATTTTTAAATGGGTAATGCGAGAATAATAAATTCAAATATAATTTAAATAAAAATTCCAATTGTAACGATAGAATATACGCAATCGTTTTTGGACGAAACAAAATTACGTAAGTATAAAGTAGATGGTATAAAAAGTAAGACTTGTATAAATATAATTATTATTATGAAACTGGAAGATAAAAAATAAATACCTAGAACAAAATATGATAAATTTACAAAACGCGAAAGAAAGTTTTTATTATACGGATAAATCAACTTTTAAAATTTTAAATAATCCTACAACGTATACAAAACTGTTACAAATCATCCGGAATATAATATCGAATCTTTTTAAATTCCTGTAATTGTGTACTTGGAACATTGACGGTAAACTACCGAAATTCATGAAAAAATATGGGGAAAAAAATAATTTATAATATTATACATTATGTATAGTCAAACATAGGTGTTGCCATTTAATATGAAAAAAATTGTATTTTACACGCTCGCAATTGATTAACGAAATTTAAACAATCGGAGAGCGTGTAAAATGTGCGTCTGTACGAAAACCGTGGAAAAGAAGACAAAAAGACGTAATTCGATAATTTATTGTTGTTCTATTTATACACACACAAAGATATTTGCTAATGAATCCTATTCGAGAATTCGAGATATTATAATATAAATATTAACCGCGACGGTATAAGTAAAAAATAATTTAATAATAATATTACGATCGTATTCGTCGTTATTATATTTCACGATATTCGTACCTACACTATCACTAATATTATTATCGTGATAAATAATTATTATTATAAACGTCATAATATTATTATAATGTTATTATTGTATATACGCGACAGGTTGACGATATCGTTCGGGTTGAGCGGTCGTGAAGTTTGATAAGACTATGTTTTTAAATATACAAATAATAATTAGGTGTAACGTGATCAAGGTGATGTAGAAAAGGGTAAAAACGTAACAAGAACCGGACGTGAAATTTTTTTTTAAAAACGAATAAAAATGGGGAAAACTCGGGCGGACGATCATATAGCCGCATTCACCCCGTTGACGGGCAATCGTGATTTTTGACTCGCGTTTATTTTTATTATTAAATTTTTTTTACCTTTATAATTATTAAAAAATACAGAGACACTGCGATAATAATTTGGGGTTTCTTTTTCTTTTGTATTATATCATATTATTCTTGTCGTACAAAAAAAAAAAAAGAAAAGAAAAATAACTTCACGGAACGGTAGAGAAGTATTTTAATTATCACAACCCTTTGATATAAATATAAGAGTGTAAAAGTTCTTTATACATATTTATATATAATTATAATATAATGTACGTACGAAAGACTCGTTTCATTATGGTTATTGTGCACCGTATTAGTGTTTTTTTTTTTTTTTTTTTTTTTTTTTTTTTATAATGTTATATCTTTCGTGTTCCGACGGCCTGTGACGAAAAGCATAAAAAACAGAAAAGAAAAAGAAAAAAAATTAAATATACGGGTAGGTATATTATAATAACGTACAATACGAGTATAAAAATTGTAATAAAAAATTGTTTATACGTGTACAATAATATAAGGTATATAATATTAAAGTTACTAAAAAACACTGACGCGTATGTTCTTCTGGTTATAAAATTATAAACGAAATATCCGTTTGTAGTATTTTTTTTTTTTTTATAAAAAACACGAGTGATTTTAGATAATTATAGAAAAATTTCTTATCATATTAGGCGCATTATTGTGATCGTAATGATATTTCATAATCGTTATTAAAAGTATTATAACTTTCGTTATGATATTAAAGACGAATAATATTATAATAAATTATAATATTAAAAGACTATACAAAAATAATATTAGGTATTATATTATTATTGAATTACAAGAGTAACGAGTCGCGTTTATATAAATAAGAGCTTTATTTATTCAAATGCTAATTTATTATGTGACGTGTATACGCAGGATCGGACTATTATTATTATTACATATTTTAAAATGTATTCGCATAACATGAACGCATAATCTCAAAACGAATTACGTTCATTATAATATTATTAATTATTTTACATAATATTTATCATTTTTAATTATATAGTTATCAAACATCAAATATTACGCATCTTATAATCGCCTGTTATCAAAAATATTTTTTTATATTTTATATGCTATGTATAGCTATGTTGTTTATATAGTCGGATAATGTAATAATGTAATATTCATTTTTAATGCAACAATAAAAATCATAAATCGTACGACTATATCTAAGGCAGTATTCGAAAAAAAAAACTTATAACATATTATACAATGTAAATAAGACGGACAAATATTGCTATATTATCGTATTACATTCTAAACTATAATCATGGACGATGCATAAACGATTTTAACGAATTTTAATTGATATGTCATACGTTATTGTATCGTAACCTTTCCTCCTTCGTATATGTAAATATAAAATTTATTAGTTTATTACGCTTATACTTAAAATAAATAATAAATAATATAATGTAATATGTAAATTTGATTATATACTAATTAATACGCAGCGAACAATTTTTTAATTAAAATATAACCGTATATAATTTTTTACGTATAAAACCCTCCCTTTTCCTTCTAAGTAAAAAATTGTAAAAAAAAATTCACTCGGTTGTATTTGCCATGGGCGCGAGCATAAAGCTATAATATTATAGTTACGACACTGGAATAATATTTTAAGTCGACAAATTAATATTATTCATTTTAATATTAAATTTTTAATTGAGTTCTAAGAGAACGTCGAATGAAATAAAATGTGCATAAATATCTTTGAAGTCTGAACATTTGACTCTTGTGGAGTCCATAATATTTATTTTTTAATCACTTTTCTGTATTGACTTTTTATTTATTCATTTTTATATATACCTATATATTTTAACGCAGAATATTATTTCGTATATAGTTAATAGTACTTTTTATAATAATGAATGCATAAATTATTTATAAAAAATAAGTCGAGTATGATTGTATTATATTATATTCGTATTCGAGTAAAAAGCAATAAATAATAAAAAAAATATGTATAAAAAACAAACGATTTAATTATACATCTGTGATTTGTACCGAGTACATATTTTTTAAACAGCAAATTAATATGTATATCTTTCACATAGCATTTACAACTACCTACATAATGTATATAATGTAGACATAATTATGTTAAAATAAAATAATAAATTCGTTAATTCAAAAATATAAATAAATAATAATAATTGCGACGAAATAATATCTTCGTGGTAATATTATATATATTTGAATTTATAAAATATTAAAAATACTATTGATAACAAAACAAACAAAATTTATTCGTAATCCGTATATTTTATATACTTATGAATAATTGTAATTTTATAAAATCATTATAAATTTTAAAATTCGTATAAACGTTTAAAATGAGAATATTATTTTAGGCTTCACATTTATTATTGCTATATATTGGTGCCTATAGTATTTGTAATGAGGTCCTTTTTTATCTATACTTTTATATTACTTACCATTTTTAATTTATAACATGAAATTAAAAGCATATTTTATAATATTTCATTTGATACGAACGAGTAATATAATAAACAAAGGTTAAAAAAATAAAATAAAAATAAAAATGTGTTAATATAAAATTCATAGGAGTACACATTTTTCCATTTAAAATTAATAATATTGTTATACCAACAATAATAATGGTATAAAATTTTACTTACTTTGAAATTATTGTAAAATTGAACAATATACGATAACAAGATTTTTTTATATTAAAAAAATAACAAATATTTTTGATAATTTTAAACGATACGAGTTTAATGTCCTTTTCGACACACTATATTTAAAATAAATATAATTTCAATAATATATCCGAAACGAAGGAAATGTTTTCAATAACATTAAATAAATTATTATTACGTTGAAGTTCTCACATTTGAATATTATACTTAAATTTATTTTAAAATTTCATAAAAAAAATTACGTCGATAATGCATTACGAAGTATATACCAGTATAGATATAATATAATAGTTGAAAAATATTATGTTCGGCGTGAATACGCGGATCATAAAAATAACGAGAAATCAAATTTCTTATACAATTCAAATGTTGTACGATCGAATTAATTATTTTATTCTAATGTGCAATATAATAATTGCGTAGATCTTTTTGGTTATCGGTATATAATAAAATATAGTTTAAAAACGAACGTAAAAATCGTGGTAAAGAAAAAAGTTACAATATTTTATTTAGGTTAAAATTTACAAAATGTTGACGGCAAACGCGTATATTATGATAATATGTTTTTTGTCGTTCAGTCAATATATAACGCGGTTTGTTTTCCGAACATACGACTATACGCATTAGCCGTAAGGTATAAATAATATTAAATTTGTTAATATGAATAAACATTAAACACGTGTAGTATAGGTATGTACCTACACGCCACATTTCGACTGTTTTGTGTGCCAACGCCCACGTATAAAAGTGTGAAAACTACTAATACGGTTTTCTAAAAAAATCGTACATACAACAATAATATTATAACGTAATACGACGCACGCCATGAAATTTAAATCTACTATTTTACAAGAGATATCAATTACGCGTCATAAATCATAATACATGCTCGTTTTTAATTATTATTACAATATTATTGCGTATCGTCGAAACAATCAAAATATCGTGGTATAATATTATAATTAATTTTTTGTTAAATCAACGTATCGCATATTCGCATGAACATAATATTACACGATTTTTATACCTTGTTTTTGTTACCATAGTATAGTTATGATAACAATTAATATATTATTCATATAATACGCCAATACGGTCGTAACCCTTAAAAAAAAAAAGTCTCGTTTACCATACAATAATTAGATTTTTAAAGACGAGAGTGTGATTTAAATGAATCTTAATTCTAAACACTTTATTGTTTTTAATCATTTTTTACACGTGGTATGTAATAAAAAAAAGAACTGGGAAGTATTCGTTCAAGAAATATTATCGTATTTAAATATATTATAAACGTTTTTAAATAAATTTAATATTATATTTTTTATTATATTATATTATGTTTTTTTTTTGTATAGTTATTCGAATATAAAATCTTCATAAATTTAAATTTTCCTAAAAATAATATTTCTCCCTTGAATAATAGTTATTTTTATACCTTTAACGAGAAGACGACGTAGTATGTATGCACTTATTAGTTTATCACTTTAAACTTTCGCCAAAGAAAATGTCAAATTATTCGTTACAAATTTAATAACAAACAAAGAGATTATACACGATGTAAGCAATGTTTCTTTCCTACAAAAAATGGATTTATGCATAAAAAATTAGAATTTAACATTATCAGAAAATGTGGTTGACGCGTACTGTGTATATATTAATAATTTTAGAACTTAAATTTCGGACGATCTATAGGGAATTCAAATTTTTACTAGATTATTAATAATAGTAGTTATAATAATGTGGCTATATCGTCGATATTCCAATATAATATTATGGTCGTAAAGTATAATAGTGAGTTAGAAATAAAAATTTCTGCGGTCCAAAATAATCGATTTAATGTCATAAACATGCAGGTGAAAAATTGTATATGAAAACCCGTAGGTAGTAATGTCTAAGCACAAAGAAATCCCCCAATACTATAGTGCACGTTTACGTAAAGACGCGGAAATTTAATACAATACAAAAATAAATACGATACGGATAAAAAAAAACCTGGAAAAAACAATTTTAACCGAACAAATTTATTATTATTATTTTTTTTTTTTTGTCGTATAATCAAAAAATAATAATTACCGAATAAATGAATATCGCATTATTATGCGAAAAAATAAATTTATAATATTAGTTTTTTTTTTTTAATTGCAATACTTTATGAAAAACAAAATGATTTAACTAAAAAAATGATCACTTCAGTAAAAACACAACTATACTCAGACTAGATAAAAAAAAAAAAATTTAATAAATATTACATTTTGGCTGTATACATAATACAATAAAACACGCGTTTAAGTAACATAATTTCCAATTTGAGTATTGGTATAACACGAACCACACGTGATTTACACGAAATTTACATAAAACTTAAACTGCGATTATTCGTACGTACTCGTATATGTTATTAATTTATTATTATTTATTATTTAAATTTACGCAGAGGGAACGACACGGACGAGAATCGTATATAATAAATAATATAATGTACGCGTGTACATTGGTAGAAAATCCCGTTTGAAACGTTAAACCTTTTTCGAACGATTTATTGTTTTTTTGTTCTTTTTTTTTTTTTTATCGTCCGAAACGTTTTGAGACAATTTGCATACCATCTCTCTGTTACAATTGCGTGCATGTATTATTATATTATATACGTATTATACCTCTGATACCCATCCAATGTTCCAATCATAATCGAGTTTAATACGTCACAATCATTTTCAATGACTTATTAATAATTTATTATTATTATTATTATTTATGCATTATATTATTATTTATTTTCTTTATCCTCGGAAGGAGAAGGTAAAGAATTATTATATTTGTTTTTTGATCTTTTAATTCCTCCGAATTGGTTAAACCTTAATATTATTAATTATTGTTTTATCATCACGTTTTTTTTTTAAATTAGAATAATATTTTGTGTTTTATATTATAATGCGAATATTATTACAGTAACAACAGCCGATAAATTATATAATATTATGGTATTATGGCATTTTTGAAATTTCGACTCGCTATTTTTTTTATATAAAATCTTTTATTTTATAATCTACTTTTTGGGATAGACGATGAACAAGTCATTATTTTTATTATGGCTCAATATAGAAACAGGTTATTATCGATAATCAAATATTAACGATGATCAAATTATAATTATTATATTATTGTCAATTTCTGAAATTTACTGAACTGATTTTTATTGTTTCGGATATTTTCCAGAAAGGGTAGATTAGCCACCCTAATGTCAGTGTTTTTAATATAAACATTGCACCTATAATATTATACAGGGCACGATTATTGGAAAGTTATTATTATTATTATCAACTATACAAGTTAACGATTAATTTTTTATTTCCATAAAATAATGATGTTGGTATTATATTATAAATGTATTTAATAAGATAACGTGTACAATTTTTTGGGAGATAATCGTATATTAGATTATAATTACATTATAATATATATTATATGGTAAACGATATTGTAATCCGTTTTAAAACGAGAAAATTAAATTGAAACCCGCCGAAAATATGACATCAAAGAGATTATAGTGTTAATATTTTAAAACGATTTTTTATAATATTATCTAATTCCAAGGAATCTGAAATAAAGTAAAACGCAAAATTACTTCATTCCAAAGTTGAAAGTCATGAAAATATTCAGAAAACAACGGACGAAATTCATAATAAGTTTATTTGAAATTGCAATTTTAGTATATACCTATAAAATTATTACAATTACAAAAACTTGCTGACAAAGAATATGTGGTAGGTTTATCTTTTACTTAAAAATTTTAAAGAATCCTTTTACATACACTATTGGCTTTGTAAGTTGTAAGTTCGTAAGTTAAATACTTTGAATGATAAATTCTATGCGCCATACTTATAAGTATACGGGTGTAGGTAATATTAAGCTTAACATCTATTATAAATTTATAACGTACCTGTAATCTGTACACTAATATTTTATAATTCAATACCTATTTTATTCTTTTTTTTTCTTTTATAGTTTTTCATCTTATCAATACATCCGTTTTCGATATGTTATGCGAATATATTGAAATCTTAATGTAGTAATCTTCTCGATTATCGATAATATTGTTTAATTAAATATGGTAACCCTGCGATCGATCGAAGTGTTATGTAGTTACGCGATAACACACAAAAAAACAAAAACAAAAAAAAAAAACAAAGAAAAATCGCATTTTCACATGTTATTATAATATACCTATAGATGATATTATATTGAAGTGAAAATATTACAGTACAACAATAATAGGTACCAACTTTTGGCACATTATATTTCTTCGAAATTTCACACGCGAACTACTTGAAACGCGATTGCCCGAAAAGCGAACCCGCAAAAAGGCTATATATTACAATAAATAATAGGCATGAGGTTATAAAATATATATGTATATTTTATATATATATATATATATATCTGTACGCGTTTGGTGTTAGGTAGAACAGCACACGATGCGTGTGCACGCGTATCGGGTAACGGTCGGTATTCGTCGAAATTTATACAACGTAACCTGCACAAAGTCCGTTGTATATACCTTGATACATATTAATTGGACTGCGTTTACGGTTACGTGTTATAAAAAAGTTTCGCGGTTCATGTAGAACAAAACAAAACCAAATGATAATAAAACCATTATAAAACAGACACGCTCGTTTGTATCAGGGGCGGTTCCAGGGGGGGGGCCAAGGGGCCATGGCCCCCTCCCAGGACCGTAATTAAAAAAATTGTATACTGTTAAAAACAAAATTACATTATTACGTATAGTTATGCAAGTAAAAATTTATGTGTTTTTGTTATAAAGTTATCCCAAAATTTTGACTTGGCACCCCCCCAACCAAGACTCTGGAACCGCCCCTGGTTTGTATAACCTGACGCGAAGACATTTTGATTTAATTATATATATAGGTAACAATTATTAATTAATATACGTCATACGAGTATAATACCTATAAGAATATAGTACAATATTATAATATAGAGCTAAAATAATTAATATTATTGATTTATGATAACTCTACAATATAATATTATTTGCGTGTAAGTTATCTTTAATATTTCAATAAAACCTTTGTGTTTATTTTTGTTTGCTACTTTTAATCTCTCTCGAATTACAGTCATTATTATAATAACAAAATTACAGAAAGTATATTATATAAAATATGTATACAATTATTGCATTCGTTTGTTACCACGGTATAATTATAGGTATCATAATTATATACCTAGCATCTATAATGGGTACATAATATAATGATAACGATATTATCGAGGATATTATGTTGTTATTAAACAATATGGCGCCAATACTTAGGCTGATCTAACCGTAAATTTGTATTTCGTTTTAATCAGCTCGTTTGAGCGCGACTCAGGAGTCCGGCGGAAAAATATTATTATAGGAATTATTATTATATTTTATCGTGTCACAAACATTAAACCGCGATATTTCGCCACGACATCGAATTCGTACGATAACTCATAAATTATACGCGCCGTCGTATATTTACATATTATATTTACAATTTACTCTCTGCGGACACTGATTGGATATATATATAAAATGTCCGGCGGAATCTGCGGAAGAACATCAACTTGACGGACGCGCGAGCAAAATCTACAATAGTACCTATAATATAATAAATAGGTACGTATACGCATACCTATGTGTACTGCCGTTTTACCGATGCCGATTGTTCGCGGTAGAACGTGGTAATAAATCAACCGTCCCGTCGGTACGTTAAGGTTAACGCGGTTGTGTTCGAGCGGATCGAATAAAATATTTAAATCGGATTGAAAAACGAGAAAAACCGACGACAGTAGATCCACGGATAAGTCTGAAAAACTACGTAAATTAAAATATATTATATACATGGTTTCACCGAAGCCCGCGAAATAAAATAAACATTATTTAGATTTGATTAAAAAAAAAATCGACGTAACAGCTCTGAAATTATATCACGCACGTAAGTCTCTATTTGACTATATTATTGTACTTCTTAAGTTAGGTACAACGAGTAAATTATTCACGTTCGTCGAAATTATTATATGTTATTTCTTCGAATTTTACTATATGAGGGTTTCTTTTTTGTTGCCCGTTTACAATCGAAATTATTAAGAAAAGCATTGAGAAATATTAAAAATAAAAAATAAAATAAAATAAAATAAAATAGCGATACGCACTGGATGCGATTCATGGGGATTCGTTTACAATCCCGAATCGTGTTTTAATAAAAAAAAAAAAAATTGCTCCAGTCATTTGTAAAACCAATGCAAACGAATCGATCATAAACCGGTCGAATAATGGTTAAAATGTTTACTATAAAAAAACGACGACAGGAACCAATATCGTTTTGTTTATTTTTGTATTACGAATAGGCGATTTATATAAGATATCAATCCAAAATAATTGTACTAAATAGTCGACCCGCGGGCACGATATAAAAATCGGTGTACACAAGACGAGTGTTATAGTTTTTACACGACTCAGTTATTCTTTCCTTCCACCCTACGATCAACAATTATTGAAAATTACGTATTTTAATGATTATACAAGACGTATTAATTAATATTATTATTATGGTAAAACTGTACCTTCGATTATATAGGATCGTGCTCGTAATATCGTAAATAAATACGATTACAATATTATTGTATTAATAAAAAAAATTTAAAGTCCTTTTAGGCTGATAAAATTCTAGTAGCATCGTAACAATATTATATTACACTCTCGAGACATTAAATTTTAAATTATTATTACGTTTCGTAAAATGGAAAGAGGAAATTTTCGATATTGAAAACAAAGTTTACGTTTCGACGGTATAATAATAATATAATATTATTATGGACTGCAGAATATTTGTAAATTTACATAGTATTTTTCTCTCCCTCTGTACATTTACAATAAAAATAATAATATAATATACTCGTTTTTTTTTTTTTTTTGTTTTTTTTTTGTTTTGTTATGATACCTACATAATATAATATGATACCATCGTTTGAATTGCAAAACGTTCTTATTCCATTAATAAAAATTTAATATGTGCCTATACTTATAGAGTAGAAAAAAAATTGTAATAATAATAAATGTTACGATTTAGTTATGAGAACGATTACCATTTTAATAATAAATAGTGAATTTTTATTAAAAAATAATATATTTGCAGTCTTGTAAAGTGTTCGGAATACTAGTATTTAAATATAATTATTCTGAAGTATTTTTGGGTAGGTATTTTAAATATTTATATTAATATAATGATAAAATTTGAAAATCATTAAAAATTTAATTTTTCATAATTATTAATTAACCACTAAAATGTATTATTAATATTTAAGATTTATAGATACTTCATATATTATTATAAAAATATTATAGAAAAACTTGATTTGTATTTTTATATCAATATCATTTTAGGCTATGGGTATATGGATGCGAGTGCACGCGTATTCATATACCGCACGTTTTTAGATTATTCTGTTCACATAATGCACGTGTACGTCTGCATACGCGCCACAATTATAAATATAGCTATAGAACATACAATAATTATAATAATAACCCGTAGGTATTCTCCGTTAATCAGTTTTTTTATTTTGTCCAATGTTCGCTTTGTCACTATTTTTATAAATATTAAATTACAAGTTTTAAGATTATAACACATTAACACAATATGAGCACTGTAGGCTAGATAACTGATTCGTACATGTGCAGCTGTTTTTAAAATTTATATTATAATTTTCGTTGTTTTTTACAATCTATCATAATTTATAAAGTATTGTATAATTTATTATTGTGTGCGTTCACTCAGAGATAATAATAATAAATAATTAATATATATCCATTATGGATACAGATAATAATTAATAATTTTGAAATAGTTGGGTCTGTCGAAAACATATCAAAAGAAAGAAAAGACAATACACCGTTTGCTGAAAATAATGTAAACAAAATCGACCTGACGTAATAGTGACAACATTGATAAAATGAAATTTATTGTACACTCATTTTACCATAATATTGTAACAAATATTACAATACTCCATAACATAGTGTTGTTAAATGGTGATTTACCATAAAATATATCAAATTAGTTTAGTACATGACCTAAAATGTCATTTGTATTTTGTATGTTAGGACGGGGTTTTGCATTTTAATATCACTGTCTGATACACAAGACCGTGAATTAGATTTAACTAAAAAAGTTTATATCACAGAAAATATTAATAATATATATTAGCAGAGTATGTATACATTTTTTTAAAACTTTTGTAAAACCATTGACAGAACTTGATAATATAAGGATTAAAAATGTTAATCATATTTTAATTTCCAAATTTATTTTTTTTGGAATCAACCTTCTATCCCACATTTACTGAAGTTTTGTTTCCAAAGTAGTTGACCCAACATTATTTATACGAAATATATTTTGACTTCTCCATAATAAAATTATTTACTTTACAGTAGGTAAACTGTGTAAATAAAGAATTACAAGTAAAATGTAAATATTAATAAAATGGGAGAAGAAGTCGATTTCGCACAAAAATTACAATATCACATATTTCACAATTAAACATATCAAAACGGATGAAACAAAACATTGAACATAACCAACAATTATTCAGTGTTGCCAATTTTCTGTAAAAGACATTTTTTTCTTGTTTAGTGGTTAATCTGTCATCAGGTCGATTTTGGTTTTAGGTTTGTTTACATTTTTCAAATTTACTCGTACATTGCTTTAAAAGGCAGTGTCCGGGCCGTGATAGTGATATAACTTGCCTTGGAGTAACTACAAACTACAATGGACATTTTAAAATAATAAAATTAATTGATGATCAGTTGGGTTATATAAAATATGAAGTAAAATGTAATCAATAATCATTGCATTCGTTCCAAATCACTGACTGCAGATACGAAGTCTCCATTATACTTGAAAAAACATTTAAGAGTAAGTATCTAGTACCTACCTATCTACTGATAAATTATAATATAATACCAATGTATAAATTTGTAGAAAAATTTTAGTTTAACTACCCCTCTCATTTTTTATGTATTTATAGAATCAACATCAACATATTTTAATAAAGTCTGACAAAAATCAAGAAGATACTTCTACCATTATAGTTGAAAAACTTCACTCTCCAACCAAAAAATCAAAACTATCAAATGGACAATTAACTTTAAAAGAAAATAGGTATATTTCCTAATAAGAACAAATTTAATGTAAAATCCAAACATAATACTTCACTAGTTAATGAACTAGTGTCTAGTGAATAATACAATACCCACTTATAATATAAATTAATTTTAATAATAATTATGTATAACACAAAATAAAAATATCCAATGTCTATAAAAAATTTGTTTTTATTATAACAAATACGTATTTCAAAAACTATGTTTTTATCATCAGTGTTAAACAAACACTATGTTGTCACTATGTGTTTGTTTAACACTGATGATGAAAACATAATTTTTGGAATATATATTTTGTTATAATAAAAAACAAGATTTTTTGTAGACATTGGGTATTTTTATTTAATAAAATTCTACAAGTGACTCAACACCAATATATTATATCACAAAATACTATAAATTTAATCTAATATTATTAAAATTTATACGTATATGATATATGGCTAATTAAATTTTAAAGTGAATGCTTTATTTTGTTGAAAATTAAAATTTAATATTGTATAAAAAATAAAATTTATTTTGGTTCATAATTTAAGATTAATTTCAATATATAAATAACAAAGTATAACTATAGGTATTTATTTTTTCAGTTGAATTGGGTATAATGATACAAAAACTAATCGTTAATCAATGTTTACCGTTTTTGTTGGTCAAATCTCAAGAATTCAAATTATTATTACAAAATGGATACCCTACATTAAAAATATTATGCCGTCCTACACTGAGAATTGATTCCAACACATCATCAATGTTATTAAATTTAAAAAATGAATTAAATTTGATATAACTACAACGGCTGATTGTTGGTCAATTTTTAAAAAGTTAGTACCTATTCATTTTTTTTAAAAATTTTTAAATCTGATTATTGTACATATTTAGTTATTTATTAATAATTAAGTCACATTTTTTATTTTTCATTCTTAATTTTTTTTTAAGAGGCCACAAATTTAAAATAAAAAGTAAATTATGTAATATTTTTCTTTTAATATTAATATTATATTATTAATTTAATTGTTATTTAAAATATGTATTAAAAGAAAAATACATTATTGTAAAACTAATAACTTCTTCACTTTACTCAGAATCTAAAATTTATATTTATGTGACTTTTCCACATTATTAATGAATTTTAAATATTATGCACAATATTTTAATACATTTTTTTTTTATTTATTAAAATATTTTTTATTTTTAGGTCTTACATAGGTATTACTAGGCATTGGATAAACAAAAATGGTTTCTCAAGAATTTCTTGTTTGCTTGCTATAAAACATTTAAAGGAAAATCATACTTATGATGTTTTAGCACAATGTATGGAATTATGTCTATACAGAATTTGATATTAATCATAAAATTAAATATTCTACTACGGACAATGGTTCAAATTTTGTAAAATTTTCAAGTAAGAAATAATAATTATATAAATGAAACAAATTTAAGTTCATATTATAACATTTAAACTAATACTAATATTTTTTTTTTTTTTTTTTTTTTAAGCATTATAGACCATTTAGGCCCTCTGCTGCCAATATCAAATTCTTCCATTCTTCTCTATTATATGCATGCATTAGATTTCCATGCCAATCTGGTCTTAACTCCTGGATATCTCTTTTGACTACATCCAGCCAGCGCTACTTCGGTCTGCCGCGAAGTCTTTTCCTGCTCAAGTTGCTTTCGAGTACCTTCTTGGCAATACTGTTATTCGCTCTCCAAACGTGACCAGCCCACTCCAGTCTTGTGCCTTTTATATAAATTGTACTATATTTCCCTTTCCATATAATTGTTGTATTTGTTCGTTTGATCATCTCTCCCACACTTGGGTATCAGGGTTATAAACGGGACCATACATTTTTCTAAACACCTTCCTTTCAAATGTATTAAGTTTATTCTCATCTCCTGCTGTTTTAGCCCAGGTACAGCATGCATAGGTCACAACTGGTCTGAGGTACGTAGTATATAGCTTCTCTTTATTTTTCCTCGATAATAATTTTGACCTAAACAGATGTGACATAGCAAAATAACATCCATTCCCAGCTTTTAAACGAAGATTTATTTCATTATGCATACAGTTTCTATTATTTATGTTGACTCCGAGATATTTGAAGTCATGTACTTGTTGGAATAAATTTGATATTCCATCGACATCCAAGTCTGAATCATCTTCATTATCTTGTGTTTCTCTAGTCATGAACATCTATTTGGTTTTCTCCTGGTTTATAGTTAACCCTATATGTTTGCATAGTTTCATTAGATCTGATATACTGTTTACGGTATCTTGATTCGTATCACCCAAAATTATTATATCATCCGCATATGCTAGGAGGGTATGGTTCTCATTTAATTCCATTGTCTGTCATCGTGGCATTCTCCTTAACACACTTTCTAACGCTAAGTTAAATAAAACAGGTGATAGTGCATCACCCTGTATTAGTCCTTTACCAACTTCAAAAGGTTCTGATAGCTCTCCTTGAACCCGAACCACACATTTTGTGTTACTGTGGCATACTTTTATTAGGTTAACTATTTTATTTGGGATACCTAAAGTTGTCAGGGTTTTCCATAGTTTATTCTGAATTATACTATCATATGCTTGCCTGAAGTCTACAAATACTAGATGAATATTTTTATTATATTCGTAATGTTTACTTAGTATTTGTCGTAATGTGAAAATGTGATCTAATATTAGTACAAATATAATAATTTATAAAAATTACATAATAATAACAAAAGTATTTGATGAATTCTTTGCATTATTATATATTAATTATATTATGCAATGTTTTTACTATAAATTGTATATTTTAGAGTTTACAATAAAAAAAACTACTGAAAATATTAATGATTTGAATTCTTATGTAAATTATATCATTGACGATACTTATGATGAAGAAGATTTGATTGATTAAAGTGATAATAATTCAGACGAAGAAGAATTTTGTGAAGATATTTTTATTTTAAGGATTAATAATATTTTAAAAGAAAATGATTTTAATTTTTATACTAGGTACTACGCATTATAATTTAGCAAAACATCATGGCTGTGCAGCACATACATTACATGCAATTGCTACAAAGGTAATTTGTGTGATTTTTAATCTAAAACTGTTTTACCATATTACAATATTTAGTAATTATAATTTTTGACACCCCTACCTATTTTGTTATAGGATGCAGATGTGGCTCTTCAAATTAAATTGTATAAAAAACAAAATAGAGTTACATTTGGAAAAGTAAATGCACTTTTTAATAAACAAAGTAGATTTTCCCAAATAGCAGATACAGTTAAAAAATATATGGGAGTATATTACAAGATGGAATTCTCATTTTGATGCCTTGAGATTTCTACTTTTGCGTCGAAAACAAAACCTAACTAAATTTAATGTCATGTGTGATGAAATTAAAATTCCAAGGATGAATAACAATGATATTGACTTTATGGAAGAATATCGTTCAGTTAGCAATATCACTTGACATTCTAAGGTAATATTTTAGTATTGTTTTAGTTATATTAAGTATATTGTGATTTATTTATTCATAATTATTACATTTGAAGAAGAAATTTAACATTAACTAGGTATATTATGAATATTAGCAATATTATAATTATAGTATCTATATTCTATATGTTTTATTTAGGTTGAAATTAATATGTATTTTGGCTATTTACTTCCAAAGTTCCAACAATTAATGATTTATTGACAAAAATTGAAATTATGCAAAAAAAAGAAAAAAATACAAATTACATTTGATCAAGATAATGACATGGATGAAAATAATTCATATTTTTCCTGAACATGTAAAAAGAAAAATGAAAATGTAACTATTGAAAACAAACTTGCAGACTATTTGAATAAAAGCCCAAGTAGAAAAATAAATGCATTGATTTATACAACAATATTGTAAAAAGTTTTTATAAAATATAATAATCTATTATTAACCGTCAAGTGCGCCTATTGAAAGAATTTTTAATATGGAGCTTGTGTTTTATCAAAAAAAAAAGAGTAAAGATGAATGATTTAAATTATGAAAAAGTAATGATGTTAAAAAGCAATAAACATTTATGTAACAATTAAGTACTTAACTTTTAATTAATGTGTAATATTTTATGTATATTAATATTAATAATCTTATATTTTATGTGATAAATGACAAATGATAAAATCTTAAATGCTCATGTGTTTGTTTAATGTATAAAAATGATTAAATAAGTATTTGTATTCAAATACTTTTCTAAAGGTATCTTTACTGGACTGTAAATATATGATATACAAATCAAGATCATATTATATTAATATTATCATTTATTTAATAACAATAATTCATCGTTATCATGTTATAATTTTAATTGTATAATTAACAATAAATGAAAAGTTCAATGGATTCAATTATTATCATAGGCGTAACTAGTTTAGCCCCCGTAATATTTTATATAACCCTCCAAACTAATATAGTGATAAATAATATAATTTGGTAAAGGAAAAATGATAATCATTATTAGACAAAAAATAATTTTATTCATTATTTTAATGGAATATGTTTACATTAGAAAGCTTATGTTGTTGAATATAAATATAATTAAATTGTCCTATAACCATAAGTTTAAATTTAATTATTTTTGTAATATTGGTATATTAATTTATGATAAGACCATGGTATATTTAATGATTTTTAATGATTATATTTGGATTGTATTGCCTATTGTTAATATAATGCATGTGTACCTACGAATACATTGTACATTATATATTAGTATATTACATTTATTTTTATTTTGTTCGTATATTTATATTTGTGTGACTATGTGAATAATAACTCTAAAATGATTATTATACTATTCAATTTCAATGTTTAACGTTTATTAAAAAAACTGATGAAAATTATTTTCCAAATTGATTTAAACTTATGCAAGTTGGATTAACATTACCTATAAGTTCTGCTTCTTGTGAGCACTTATTTTCTGTTATGTTAATTTTACATATTATAAGAAACAAATTTTAAGTGAGTTTGCTACAAAAGACAGACTATTATATTTATAATAATTAATAAGTATATTTTAATTTATTTAAGGATTAATATTAATAAATATACATTTTTAACAAATTTAATAATATTCAAATTTAAATTATGTATTAGTGATGTAAAATCTTATATACAAATATGCATATAATTATAATTTAATATATATATATATATATATATATATATATATATATTTTAAAAGTTAAGGACTATATTATATATTAATTATAATATAAATTAATAAATGCACTATTGTTTAATATGTAATTATTTGTACCTATATTTATTTATTGAATTAACGCCTGAAAGGGTCAAGTACAGGTACAAAATATATTTAATTAATATAATACATAAAATGTGATTATATAAATTAGATATAAATAATACCAGTATTTTATATAGGTAACATAATAAAAATACAAACATTTAAATTTAAAGTAAATATTTACAAATTAAAAATTAGACTAATAATGCTTAAGGTATGAATATATGGAAGGTTATGGATAGACTATCAAAAAAAAAAAAATCAAAATTTGACAGATGCCTACCTACTTCACAGATTCTATTTAGAGGATTTTGTTGGCCATAATTTGTGCGGTGGGTTTTTAAATGAAAAGTTGGACAAGATCTGGAATAATATTGTGGTACATGAAAGGAAATTTGTTCTAACAGAGAGGGACAGGATATAATATAATTTAATAATTTATATAAGAATATCTATACAGGACGATATTTGAAAAGACTAAGTACTTAAAAAGAATTTAATTGCTAGGACTCTAGCCCCCTTAAACTTAATGTTCTAGTTACACCTATGATTATTATTAATAATATTAATTATTAAATTAAAATATTTTTTGAAAGCTGTATTTAGCTTGAAAACCAAAAAAAATTAATTTTTATATAATCAAATAATATTTTTAAAAGAACTTCTTAATGGTGTATTGTATTTAAAGCTAAAATCTATGGTTAATATTTCTAAGTTTCAGGTTTAGAAAAAATAATATTGGTATTTGGTAATAATAACATTTATGACTTTTATTTCAAAGTGCATTTTAAAAATTAAATTTTTAAAATTTAAAACCTGTAAAATACGCCCACGAAAATTATACGCCCGGGAATAAATCCCCGACTTCCCCCCCCCCCTAGATTCGGCCCTGTATATGCCTATGTAAGATCTCAGATGTTTAAACTTATTTCCACGACCCGTGATGTTTTTTTGAAAATATTCTAGTCTTCCGAAAAATATACCTAAACACGGAAATAATATACATAAGGCGCGTGTATCCGATCTATTTTTCGCTCTGTGATTTCTTTGCTTCCGGGTTTCTTCCGAAGTCGGTAAATCGACGATAATTTTATAATTTCCCTCTTTGAAATAAAATAAAAATCATTAAAATAGGACAATTTCACGAAGCGCGTGCTACTTTTCCCCGTTTTTCGTACGACATTAATTTAATACCGATATAAATAATATGCGTCGGTTCCGGCAGCCTCGCGAGACGAAATAATTCTCCGATCGTGTTTTTTTATTATTTCAATTAAATAATAATTATTATCATACCGTCGTTCTTTTTACGATGTTATATTATTAAAAAAATAAAATTTTATCGTTTGCGTAGGATTTTGTGACGTGTTAAAAAAAAGAAAAACCATAATTTTAGTATCTTTTCATTTTCGTCTTAACACAACGATTCGGTAGCGTAGCCAGAAATGTGTGATGGGGGTGAATATAAATATTCATATACATAATATACAGATTTACATGTTTAAAATACGAGTACACAATTATTAATTAAAAAAGTCAAAAGAGGGTTGAACCTTTAAAACCCCCTGGATATATTATTTAGTTATTACTCTAATATGGGTACCTATATGCACGGGCGTAGGTATAAATTTCTTATGGGAGGGGTTCAAATTTGTGTTCAGTGTTTACGGTTAGAAAGTGGATATAGTTGGTACTTTATTTAGGTCATTTTTTAAATTTCTCAAAATTGACCCTATGCGATAGAAAAACAACAAAAAAAAATTCGATTTCAATATTTGACAATAACTCGAAAAATTTTGAAGTTAAATACTTGAAAATATTATTGGATATTCACATAGGGATTTTATATATGTGGTAAAATTTTGCGACCGTTACGTTAATTTTTCTACAAAATAAAGGATTTTGAATATTTCGTAAAATTCTCATTTTTATATATTACCTATATAATGTTTGAAAAAATTAGCAATTTTGGGTTTTAAGGTCTGAAAATTTTACTGAAGTATATTTACATATTACTTAACATATCATATCAAAATATTAAAAATATTTCTATTCTCAATTTTTTTTATATAGCTGTTTAAAGTTGATATTTTTAGTTTAAACGAAAATCTAAGAATTCATACGAATATTCTTCTTATTATTTCTACATACTTTTAAAATAAAAATTAATAGAAAAACAAAAAATTTGGAAATTTTTATTGTAGTATATTGGTATATATCTTAACGTATTTCCAAATATTAGGAAAATCTCAAGACGTATTTTTTTTTTTTTATGTATTCTTCCTATTATATTTTAATATGTTACAATAATAATAAATAAAATTGACAATTTTTTTTATGATATTGATATTTTTTAGGTGACAAGGGATTTTATGAGCAATTATATTGAACTTAAGAGAATTGAAAATTGTATAGGGTGTTCATTTATGTACTTATATGTTATATGTGTTCCCCCATATGTTCCCTATATGTTATATATTATAATATTATAATATTTAATAAATAATGTCAAAATTTTATTAAATACCTATACATTATCTGACTGAATTTCGTTTAGAATCGTTTTTCGAATGCAATGGTTTATTATTATCGATTGGTTCTTTATTATCTACGTATATTATTAGATGCACAAAACATTTTTATTTCCAATATTATATACCTACCTATTATAATAGAAAATTAATAAATGGATAAAAATATTTTAATTAGGAACCATTTATATTTTTGGGTTATTTTATCTAGTGTAAATTTAGTTTTCAATGGAGGGGGTTTGAACACCCCAAACCCCTCCCTTACCTACGCCCTTGCCTATATGTAAAACTATAGAAAATCTGACTTTTTCGATTCGTAAGTAATTTATCATAATAATAATAATTAATACGCGAAGTATAATAATTTGTACGTTATTACTCGTATTATTATTATTATTTTGTTTCATTAGTTTAAATGCGCAGTTTGCCGTGCGGTACGTTGAGTGTACGGGTCAAAACTTGAATATAACATTATTACTTTGAATAGCATCGACTCGTTGAAACTTCTTTGAATAAAGTATGAAAGGGCTGCGTTTGTTCGTTCCTCTCGTCAGACCTCAGACGTATACGAGTATAAAAAATAAAAATATGTAGGGACGAGCGTGTTGTTTTGCCGTGTATATAAAATGATAATAACACGCTCGTCTGGCATCGTCCTTTGTCCTTAATCCTTTTAAGCGTAACACAAATATATAGGTAGGTATATATAAAAAATCTAATCAGGTCAATGTAACGCATTGTGCTCGCGGAGTCGCGGTGTCGATATTTTGCACGGAGGACGATTAAAATTTCGTACTTTTCAACAGAATAATAATAATATATCGTGTTATCAGGTGATGTTTTATTATTATTGTAGGTATATATTTTACTAAAATACATTATTATAGTATATTGTTTAGGTATATTATGTAATGATAATGATCATGGGCGCCTGGAGGGGTAAGACGGGGCATTTACCCCCTGGACTTTAAAATGTCAAATATATAATTTTGAAAATTTTGAATTTTATTATTGATTAATAATGATTATATAAATATTTTATCGATGTCTTGTCTAGTATAGGTTTATAAATTTAATATCAACGAAGAAAAAAAATATATTATATTATTTATGAATTAATGCAGGTATTCATAATTCTTCAAAATTTTTATTAAGTATATTAGGGCGTTTAATTTTATTATGCCCCCCCTAATAAACTTTCTACGGGTGCCTATGATAATGATAAATCGACGTGTTTTGCAAGAGTACGAATTTGTTATATTATTATTATTATTATTATTTTTAAGAAAATTGGCAAAAAAAAACAGCTAGAAATTAAAAATTAAAAAAAAAAACACAAACCTTTCAGAATCAATTTATGTTATTAATTTATTATAATATACTATTTCTAGACTTATTTTTGATCCGGGCACAATATTATTCGCTTATACGAGGACTTTTTAAGATTCGTTTAATTATTACAAAATAATATGAGTACCTACCTACCTACCTACTGCAAATCGTAAGAAAGAGTTAAAAAATGTAAAATCAAAAATTGAACTTTTCTATATGTATTGTGCGAAATATGGGAAACTCTAAAATCTTTTATACTTATATTACAAATATTAGAGAGATAAAAATGTTGACGTTCGGTTAAAATGGAAATTTTAACGTGTATCGTGTACGCCCACCATGTAATTTATAATATTATTATTTATGTGTTATTGGCAGATTTTCAGTAGAGCATCGTATGGCCGCGCGTGTGGCGGTGGTACGGATGTTAAAAATCTGCCTATAAAGGAGGGGAAAATAGGATATAATAATTATTTATTTTTAATATTTAATTACACGCTCGCGTTCTTAACGCGATTCGTTCGTGACCGATAAAAACCGTGTCGACAAATCATAATAAATTAATAACGAAACGTGCCATAAAACGTATGATATTATTACGTTGCGGCGCTCGCAATAATAATAATATAATAAATAAATAAAAAAAAAATATTCGTATTTTCGTATATTATTATTATTATTATAGGTACATATAATACGGTGGTTTTCATGCAAACGGAATAATAATACGTGTTATTATAATATCGTCGCAAGTCGTTATAAATCGTTTACGACAACATTATTATAATATGTATAACATCGTCGTTTTCGTCGTTCATAAGCCCACCCCAGGAAAGATTACCATAATATAAATAATATTTTATTGTGTCTTACAATAATATTGCCATACGTTAAATGTGTATATAGGTACGAATCGTAGCTAGGTATAATAAATTATTATAAATTGTAATGTGTGTACGAATTTTTGCGTTTTTATAGTGTACACACAAGACACATCCCTTTCGACGGTCAAAAATAATATATAATGTATCACGGATCCCGGATGGACACACATTCGTTTAGAAATCCCTACATTTTTCAACGGGGACATTTTTACAAATTATTGTAACCGTATTAGGTATTGTAATATTATATACGAATCGAATAATTGTTGTTTTATTTGTTCCCATCCCCCACCATTTCGAAGGCGATAAAATATCGTTTTAATAACCATCAGACGTCCTACTCCAGAAATTAGAGGTCAGGCGAGGATTCAAAGGGAGGGTTAAACTATATAATCTATATTTCTATGATCGTTAGATTCTGAGCGAGTTAGAGTCTCAATATAATATTTGACATTTGTCAATCATTGTAAATTGTCATCGTGTGTTGTAGTGTCGTTTTTCAAATGCCAAATTAACGCGTTACTTAGTACTTAATCTTTCATAACAAAACATACAAAACCACTGTTATAATTGTGCGATTAGTGATTACTGATAATTAAAGATACCGTATCCTAAAAAAAATTCTTTCTTAAATTTTTTTTTATTCAAATGATTATTCGATAATTTTATTCGAATGGACATGTCGGTAGTTTTTATTCGAATGGAAATGTCGATAGTTTTTATTCGAATGAAAATTTCGATAGTTTTTATTCGATTGAAAATGTCGATAGTTTTCACTATTCGGTCCATGAATAAAACTATCGAATAAATATTCGATAGTTTACATGGACTATCGACAATCATTCGATAATGCCCATCACTAATAATATTCTTAATAGTTAAATTATATTAACATAACACAAATCAATATATACGTAGAATATAGTTAAAATATATAGATAATTAGTTGTGGAAATATATAAATCATAATGTCAACTTGCACGTTTAGATTATTTTATTATAATTTTTGTCTACTTGGTATTGGCAATACGATCATGATTCAGATTTTCGACATTAGTTTGAGCGGAATATAAATGGGACATTTATAGCAGCCAGTGTAAGACTTAAGGCAGACGAGCCACCAGCAGCCTTAATTATTTTCTGTTTTTTATTATCAATCTCCTCCAATACTAAATACTGTACCAACGAATTTTATATTACAGGTCTCCGTTAAACTTTACAGGAAACACCAATCGCGATGAAGACGTCGATGAGAGCTTTAATCTTCCATTTGAATTACAACCATCATCGATCGCCTTCATCGAAATTAATGTTTCCTGTAAAGTTTCCCGAAAACCCTGTAATATTCAATACGTTGGTAGAGTATTTAACATAGAAGGTAATTGACGAAGTGGTAGTTCTATCGGCTACTCGCCTACCTTATATATTACTTAAGCAATACTACGTTACTGCAGTTCTTCGTTCTGTCCCATCTGCATATCATGTGGTAAGCTAGATTAATGCCATCAAGGTCCACCACACCTACCTTTCCTTAATTGCCCTTTTGTTTTCTTGCCTTTATTACTCCACATGTGTATTTATACTTCTCTATTTCTTGTATTTTTAGTCATAACCACCGACAGTCGATAACTGCTTATGGTTAATGCGCTCTCTGTTGTTGATGCCATAGGCGTCGAAAACCCTTCTATCCTCGCACCCTTAGATCGCGCTAGTTGCACTCATACCTCTGTCCCGTTCACTGTCGGCTAACGTTATGACTAGGAAACGGATTTAATTCTAAATACATATTTTTATTAGATTGAGATGTGTTTAATTTGATAAAAAATGTGTACGTTTTAGATCATTCTGATTAAAATAAGCCCAATTTTATTTTACATATTTTTACATATTTCAGTATAATTACATACCTATATTGTACATATTTTCTATGTTGTTACATATTTAACACATTTTTTTTATAATTAATTAAATTTCAACGGTATTTCTTACATTACGGAATATATTATAAATATAATATTATTGGATATGAGAAATGTATTTCATACTACACAATTAAATAGCATTTGACATTATCTAAACAAAACTAGTTTTGTTATCGCATACATTTCGGCAAATTTTTATTTTTTGATTCAGACAATAAATCTATTGGAAACTAAAAATATGTCTTTAATATAAAGTTTTAATATTGTAGAAAAATCTGCAGATAAATTAGAAAGAACTCAAGGGCACATAGGAGAAATAGCCAAACAGAAATTTATTAAAATAATTAAAATAAATTCTGGATTTTAAATTATAAAAGTAATTAGAGATATTTTACAAGGAAAAAATCAACAAGGATTACTGGACATTGAATTCCTCACTCCTGATATAGTTCATATGAATTATGCTCCGATCACCTCTATTGACGTAGTAAGTTTTTTTAGTCAATACAAGAATATTCTCCGACCAAATCGTCGCCATTTTTCATTTGTAAACCTTCAACAATATGTTGTTTCTCATTGCTTTGTTCAGGAATAATAAACATAGTTTAATAATAACATTCCTACGTAATTTGTATCATTTTATTTAATATTTATTATTTTTAAAATATATTCATTGTAATATTCTATACTAATAAATTTTTTCGATATTTGCATATTTTGAATTTTTTATTCCATATTTTAAGAAAAATGTATACATAAGTATATACATACATTGATTTTTTTATTACAATAAAATACTTTCCCTAGTTATGACTATAGACACCGTGCAAGATAACAACTAGCGCTCTGGGGAGACAATTTTCGCATTTTATGGTAGCAACGAATAATAAAAATATTATGAACATTGCATGTTGCACGACCAAAACTATTATAATTTTATAATTATTATAAGTTTAAATTTATATTATTACGCATAAAGTATTTAAATGCACATTTATATATGAGTACTTTAAATTTATATGGGTAGATTTAAAAAAAATGTTTTAATATAATAAAAATTATTAAAATTTGAATATTTCGTAAAATTCTCGTTTTTATGTATATATTGTTTGATAAAATTAGCAATTTTGCGCATTTAGGTTTCAAAATTTTACTGAAGTATTCTTACATATTACTTAACATCACATCAAAATATTAGAAAAATTCCTCGACTCAAATTTTTTAAAAAACTGCATTTTTACGAAAACTGAAAATATTATCATAATAACATGTGTCTGATGACTGATGTACAATACACGTTTTAGCGGAATTTGTATTTAAATAATTATTACATATTTTATATTCTAACGTCGTCAAGTACTCTCGATATTTTTGATAAAATAAATGTTCTTGTATAAAATGTAAATTTATATAATTTTGTGTAAATATGTGTTAAAGATGATAATATAATTATAATTGACATAAGATTGAAACTTTTTTAATTATAATTTTTTTTATATATAATTCGTATGTTACTAATTAATTAGTTGCTACCATAAAGTGCGCGAGTTTTCCACTACGGCGCGCTGTTTTTCATTGTCTGCAAGGTGTCCATAGACACCACGTACGACTACAGTTAGCGACTATGGTGGTCTTTGCGCGAACTATTGGTAGGATATGGTTTGTATTTATTTTAATTTTAACTCATTACACGTCATGGGACATGCTATCGTGATCGTCACGATATCTTATTTATTTATTGTTGTTATGTGTTACAGTTTGTTTTGTTGTTAATTTAATTTTAAATGTTTATTTATTATTATTATATTATTTATTTGTATATTGTATATATTATATACCTATTTACTACCTATATAATGGTTATATATAATAAATAATAATTATTAATTAATAATTAACATTACTGTTTGTTGTTTATGTAGGTAGGTAGGTACTTAAAATTATGCATGGGAAACAGCATACTGCAGTTGTGCAAATCATATTTTTTTAATTTTAATTAGAATATGAATGCAATAATAAGCCATTGCATTCAAAAAACGATTCTGAAAGAAGTTCAATCAGATAATGAAGGAATTTGTGGCGAGCGCCGGGAACATTCTGGGATGCTCGCGCCGCGCGGCAGGTAGCTATAATTGCCGCGTGTCGGGTGGAACGTTCTAGAATGTTCGCGCGCCGTCTCTCGCTACCCCGAGAACATTCTACGGCCTATATAAAGCGCCACAACCAGACCGAGTCAGTCAGTACCGAGTCAGTACCTTACCGCGACGTCTCTAGTTTCATTTGTCATTTTGTTATATTACAATATACAGTTTAAATTATTATATTGGTTTAGTGTTCTTGTATTTTACTTTACCCACACACTTACCATAGTGGTGACCTCGACAATGGAAAACGCACCTGTTAATGACGTTCCGCACATCTCTCGCGTTGGAATCAAAATTCCACCATTTTGGCCTGAAGATCCCGCGGTATGGTTTGCACAGCTTGAAGCTCAATTCGCTTTAGCTAACATTACTCAAGACTCCACCAAATATTATTACGCTATTTCACAACTCGACGGTCCTGTTATTAAAGAAGTGAAAGACATAGTTTCCAAGCCACCGGAAACCGGTAAGTTTGATAAACTGAAAACTGAATTAATCGAACGCCTAACTTCTTCACAAGAGCAACGTGTCCGCCAGCTTTTAACACACGAAGAAATCGGTGACAGGAAGCCATCCCAATTTTTGCGTCATCTCGCAAATCTTGGTGGTTCCTCAATTCCACAGGATTTCTTGCGTACTTTGTGGTCAAATCGTTTACCTCCCCATATTCAAGCTGTTATAGCTACCCAAAGGAACGCTCCTCTTGATGACGTAGCAAAACTCGCCGATACGGTAAACGAGGTAACACCGCAGGCTCACGTGGCTCTTACTTCACCGTCTAATGAGATGACCAGTCTCACAGCTCGTATTGATAAACTCACACATCAGATAGCAGCCCTTACAGCAACTGGTCGTTCGTCTCTGAATATGAAACGTTCTAACATGCGTACCCGTTCACCTAGTCCTCGTCGTCGAAATATGTCCACCGAATCTGTTTGTTGGTATCACCGCCGATACAGGGAACATGCCAAAAGATGCACAACCCCGTGCTCTTTCGTTTCGGAAAACGCACAGGGCAGCGCCTAATGGCGGCTAGCGTCTGTCCGCAACCACCCAGCCGCCTCCAAGTTTCCGACCGTAAAAGTAAGCTTCAATTTTTAATAGATACCGGTTCCGATTTATGTGTTGTCCCACGCACTTCTTTGCAAGGGCCTCGACAACGCACTACTTATGAGCTATACGCTGCAAACGGATCTATTATTCCTACCTATGGTTGGACCCAGCTCCATCTCGACCTAGGCCTCCGAAGAGATTTTTCATGGCGTTTTGTGGTTGCCGATGTTACACATCCAATTATCGGAGTAGACTTCTTGTCTTACTACAATCTCCTGGTCGACATTCGACACAAACGTCTCATCGACAATGTCACGACACTGACTACTCGAGGTACCTTTGTCAATTCTTCTGTTCCTCATGTCAAGGTCATTTGTGGTAACTTACGATACAATGATATCTTTACTAAATTCCCGGACATCATTCGTCCACCGGGAGTTATTCGAGATGTTCGCCATGCTACGCTGCATCATATCAGAACCACCCCTGGCCAACCAGTCCACTGCCGTGCTCGCCGTCTCGCCCCAGATCGTCTGAAAATCGCCCGATCTGAGTTTGAAGCGATGGTTCGTGATGGTATTGCACGTCGGTCAGAGAGTCCCTGGGCTTCTCCACTCCATCTCGTGCCTAAAAAGGAAAATAGTTGGCGCCCTTGTGGTGACTATAGGGCTCTCAACGCGCGAACTATTCCTGACCGGTACCCAGTACGTCATCTTCTCGATTTTTCGTACGCTCTTCATGGTTGTACCATTTTCAGTGTCATTGATTGTGCAAAAGCGTTTACCCAGATTCCAGTCGCTCCTGATGATATTCCAAAGACCGCAATCACAACCCCATTTGGTTTATTCGAGTTCAATTTCATAACTTTTGGCCTTCGAAACGCAGCCCAAACCTGGCAACGTTTTATTGACAACGTTCTTCGCGATCTACCATTTTGTTTCGGTTACTTAGATGACATCTTGGTGTTTTCTCGTAATGAAAACGACCACCAAGAACACCTGAGGACAGTTTTTCAGCGTTTCTCTGACTACGGAATTGTCGTTAACCAGAGCAAATGTGTGCTAGGTGTGTCCGAAGTCATTTTTCTCGGATACGTAGTCACTTCTTCTGGATGTCGTCCGACTTCAGATAAAGTCAAAGCTATTCAGACTTTTCCTCAGCCTTCTACAGTCCGACAACTTCGTCAGTTTTTAGGAATGCTCAATTTCTATCGACGACACCTGCCACATGCCGCTGATATTCAATCACCTCTTAATGCCATCTTAGCGGGCCCAAAGGTGAAAGGCTCAACTCCTGTTCAATGGACATCGCAATTAATATCAGCTTTCAACGATTGCAAGACAGCACTTTCCAATGCTACACTCCTGGCGCATCCAAATACTTCAGTATCCTTAGCACTTTTCGTCGATGCTAGCCAGTATGCAATTGGTGCGTCTCTCCAACAGCAATCTCAGCAATCTTGGGAGCCTTTAGCTTTCTTTTCGAAGAAGTTAAATCCTTCCCAACATAAATGGAGTACTTATGACCGTGAACTTTATGCTATCTATGAAGCTATCAAGTATTTCCGACCCATGCTTGAAGCCCGTCATTTTACTATATTTACGGATCATAAACCTCTCACGTTTGCTTTTGCTCAGAAAAACGACAAATGTTCACCGCGTCAATTTCGCCATTTAGACTTTATTTCCCAGTTTACAACTGACATAAGGCACGTTTCTGGAAAGGACAACATAGTCGCTGACTCACTGTCACGCATTGAATCAGTTTCAACACCAATTAACTTTTCAGCTCTGGCACGTAGTCAAGAAACTGACCCGGAACTCCGAAACCTTCTAGATCACGGTTCAGTTCTCCGCCTTGTTAAAGTCCCTATTCCTGGATACGATGAATCTCTTTATTGTGATACAAGCAGTGATAATCCTCGCCCGTACTTGACGCCTAACTTCAGACGTCAAGTCTTTGATAATATTCACGGCCTCAGTCATCCTGGAGCAAATACTTCAAGACGTTTAGTTTCCCAACGTTTTGTTTGGCCATTAATGAACAAAGACTGTCGAAATTGGTCTCGTTCCTGTCTTCAATGTCAGCGAAGCAAAGTCTCTAAACACATTTCTGCGCCACTTGGTAATTTTACTGTTCCACCAGTCCGTTTCGCACATGTACACATCGACTTAATCGGTCCTCTTCCCTACTCGAATGGATTCAGATACTGTTTAACTGCAATAGATCGGTACACCAGATGGCCAGAAGCTACACCTTTGCAAGACATAACTGCTGAAACTGTTGCTAAAGCACTCGTTTTCTCCTGGATTGCGCGCTTTGGCGTTCCATTACAAATTACTACGGACAGAGGACGACAATTTGAATCTCAGCTTTTCCAGTCACTAGCCAAACTATTCGGTATTTCCTTGTCTAGAACAACTAGTTATCACCCACAGTCAAACGGTCTTGTTGAACGTTGGCACCGCTCTCTTAAAGCTGCCATTATGTGCCATGAAGACTCTTCCTGGTCATACGCTCTACCTTTAGTGCTCCTTGGTCTACGCACTGCCTGGAAGGCTGATCTCAAATCATCAGTCGCAGAACTAGTGTACGGAGAGACATTGCGAGTCCCTGGTGAGTTTTTATCTCCTTGCTCAATCTCTCCTGAACCTTCAGATTTTGTGGTGAATCTCCGGAACGTTATTTCCAAACTTCGTCCCGTTCCAGCATCACGTCACTCAAGAAGTCGCATTTTTGTTCATCAGGATCTAGCAACATGCACTCATGTCATGCTACGCACCGATTTGGTTCGAACCTCTCTCCAACCACCTTACACTGGACCTCATCCTGTTCTTACTCGTAGTGACAAGACTTTTGATATTTTGGTTAAAGACAAGAAGACGACCGTGTCTATTGACCGCCTTAAACCGGCTTACTTCATCACAAACCCGTCCAAATTAACTCAACGCTTTCCAAAAATAACAGCCGAAGAAGAATTTCCCAACTCTTCCATTGATGATGCGTCTTCCACGAACAGACCTACGGTAACAACTCGATCAGGACGACGTGTCCGGTTTACCAATTTTTTTCAAGCATAGCAACACACTTCCCAGGGGGGTGATGTGGCGAGCGCCGGGAACATTCTGGGATGCTCGCGCCGCGCGGCAGGTAGCTATAATTGCCGCGTGTCGGGTGGAACGTTCTAGAATGTTCGCGCGCCGTCTCTCGCTACCCCGAGAACATTCTACGGCCTATATAAAGCGCCACAACCAGACCGAGTCAGTCAGTACCGAGTCAGTACCTTACCGCGACGTCTCTAGTTTCATTTGTCATTTTGTTATATTACAATATACAGTTTAAATTATTATATTGGTTTAGTGTTCTTGTATTTTACTTTACCCACACACTTACCATAAATTGATTAAAATTTTGACATTATTTTATGAAATATTTTTAAAACGCAAAATTGTATCACACATATAGGAACCATAAATGTACACATATAACACATACATAAACACCATATAAAATTTTCTAGTCTCTAACTTAAAAATTACCCGAGTTATCGTGAAATATTGAAATCGAATTTGTCGAAATTTCAGTTTTCGTGAAAAATGCCGTTTTTCGTTGTTTTTTCTACCGCTTTGGGTCAATTTTGAGAAATTCGAAAAATGACCTAAATAAAGTACCAACTAAATCCACTTTTCAACCGGAAACATACGCTATTCGTGAAAATGGGAGTATCATTTTGGGTCGTAAAAATGTTTTCAGATATAAAAAAAAAAAAAAAAAAAAAAAAAAGACACACATCATTGTAAAACCAATACATTCTTCGCTTCGCTCAGAATCTAAAATAAATATTAAGTCATGCACTATAAAGTTCACACATTTCGCATTCACATGTAGTAAAAGGTTAAAAGTAATAAACGACTTAGCTCTTAGGTAATAGCAGTGTTGTGCATTATCTAGATAAAATTATCTAGATAATTTATCTAGATAATATATAGTTATCTTTTTATCTCATCTAGATAAAAATTGTTTTAAGTATCTTTTTATCTTATCTAGATAAATAAATAGGCTATCTGAGAATAATTATCTAGATAATTATTAATATGAAATCAAAGATTTAAAAATTGTTGACATAAAATATTATTTTAAACCGCACTCTGAAATAATATTAATACGTAATAAACTAATAACACATAAACATATACAATTTTTCCAATAATGTATGTGGGGGCGTACATAGTACGAACGTTGGCTCGATAAAATCTATCGTCAACGGTAAGCATTTTAATTGCGGGAAATTTTCAGCTAAAAATGGTTTACACGATAAAGTGTTTATACTTTATACCCATTTTTCAGTTTTTTCTTCATTAGAAAATAAACTTGACGCAAAACTCCTAACATAGGAAAAATAAAAATTGTCCAACTAAAATATTATTGCTATTCTCAGATATACAATATTAATATTAATTATCTGTTTTTTTATCTAGATAAAATTGGTTATCTTTTATCTTTTATCTATATAAATATTTTAAATTTTATCTATTTATCTTATCTAGATACATTTAAAATCAATTATCTATTATCTTATCTAGATAAATTATGGGTTATCTTTGTACAACACTGGGTAATAGGTTAATAACGTGTTTGGTGTATAAAACTATAAAGTATAATGTATACCTGATATAATTTTATATCCCATCGTGCCGTTAATGCATGCATGAACTACCAGAGCGCGTAGTTTTTCATCTCGTGCACGGTGTCTATATACTGTTATGATTATGATGGATAGGTGTATCGTCATATTTTAATTTGATTTCGGCCCATAATAAATGGACCAGACGGTGAATTGTGTCACGTCATCATAAATAGAACCCTCCGTGGAACGGTCTTAATTCAATTTTCATTATTAAAAACGATTCATTAATAATAATCGAGTATAAAATATATGTTATGCCAAACGAATTTTATATAGTAACGAACGTGGTGCACGTATATCTGTAATAATTAAATTATTATAATAATATATTAATATTGTTTTCAGTGCGTTTGTCATTTTCAATAAATAATTTGGAAAAAGTTTGCACTTTAATACTCATGGACTATCTATATAACGACCAAAGATATTTTAAACGTGCGCCAAGCTTTATAACACGAGTTATTAATAAAAAGCTTGAGGTTAAATAACGGTGTACGTTCGATACATTAGTTTGCGGGATTGATGAATTACGTTCCAAATAAATAATTATATACGGCCGTAGCAAAAACACTGATCGTAGGTATATAAATTTAAACGTTTTTCGTTTTAATATTTCAAACGGCACCAAGGCGAGCAGGTAAAACTTAAATATTATAATGCTATTATTATACTAATACATTATAATATAAACATTGTTAGGGCAAATTAAGATGAATTTAATTTTGTAAGGAATAATAAAAATATAAAATTCAATTTTTACTCGGTCGAATCATTTTTAAACAATATGAATATATAAAAATAAATATATCGTATTAGATTGATTTTATTTTATCCCGCAAGTTAATTTTATACAAATATATAACACAGTGGTAACAATAGGCTTTGATAAAATCAAAAATATACGTAAAACAATGAACGAAAAAGCTAAAAAAAAAAAAAAAAAAAAAAAAAAAAATTACTTTAAAATTAATTACCAGTCGTACCTATCATGCAAATTATATTTTTTCCCCGTTGGAAGTCTACACTTTTACATAAAAATAAAAATTATATAATTATGTAAATTTATCAAAATCCCAGTCGTAAAAATATATTATGTTCCTCTACTCCATCTAACCATCTTTTTCTGGGTCTGCCTCGTGGCCTTTTTCCCTAAGATAGTAAGATACCCAATCGAAGGCTGCTCTAACCGGTTCATCTTCCTTTCGACGCATAATGCGTCCATGTCATTGTATCCTCTGACCTTTAATAAAGTTATTTGACGTTCCTATTCCCAACATATCCTGCAATTCTTTGTTGTAAAAAATAATTTACGTATTGAAATATTTTCATCCCTTAAATACTAGAATATAATATGTATTACGATATTACAAATATAAGAATAAGGACAATTCGGAATTATATTGTTATATTTTATAAAAAAAATTAGCACCCCCCGCGACATTATTATAATATGTTAAGAGTGTGTCGTTATGATATCAAAAATTTTCGACGTATATTCCTAACGTTTATTATTTTTCAATAAATATAATACTTTTTCATAGATAATAGTCGTACTCATTCAGATTGCTTGTATACAATATTATACGTATTTTAACATAGGAATACAAGAGTATTATATTATGTGAACACGAAAAATGAATACGAAAAATGTTCATTTTATATTTTCCAAAGGTCTGCTTTGCGTATCTATTTTTATCGGGTATTTTTTTCTATCGAATTTCCGGTTTTACATATTATTATATTCGTATTTTATATTCGTGCGCGCATATAATAATAACAATAACAAAAATCATCGTACAGTCATTTGAATTTTTCCCGGTTAGGTTAAACATAATATACACGTCTTTATGATGTCCAAATCGTCCCGAAATCAGAATATTTTCAAACCCGCATAATCGCGCGGTGATATTTTATACGGATCATTCCGTCAGGGGTCAGGATACTTGCAGTTTTTACTCAGAGCAAAAGTTAAAAATACAACTTGAGCTTGAGCTTGACCAAGATTTACAAAATGAACATAATTGCAATTAAATATCCACCAAAAAAAAAAGCCAAAAGGTTTTTTGAACTACTAAAAGAACAGAATCCTAATAGTAGTAATTGCTTATTTGATATGATGCAGAATTACAGACTCGACTAATTTAAAAATTCATCAGAAGAAACTGAAGTTCCTTTTTTCTATGATGAAGATAAAGATTAAGTACATTATATTATGCCTAATACACTGTATCAAGTTAATTTTAATATTCTATTGTTAAATTGAATATTTAATATTTATTATTTTTTATTCTTAATAATAAATTCTTTATTATATTATTTACATCAAAGTTATTAAGTTCCTATAAAAGTTGTTTTTTCTTGTTATGTATATACGTAATGTTATTTTCTATAATTTTTTATAATTATTTTTTATACATGAAAAATTAGTAATGACAAGACTATATTAAACTATTAACTATTAAGATTTATAATATTTTATAATAAAGTAAAAATACCATTTAATTTACGTTTGTATGATCTGTTAATAATGTTATTTACACATAATAATTCATAGAACTTGGTAATTAATATAATATGTATAATAATTATAATAAATATATATAATATATTATAACTGATTAAGTACTGAATAATTTAATAAAAAAAAGATTCCGATGTGATAATTCAAATAAGTTTTTGTTAACTAAAATATATCTTAAATGTTTAATAATAAACAAATGTGGTGTTGGTTTGAAATAAATACCCACATTTAAAAAATAACATTACAGAAAATAGTACGTTTTCGCGCAATTTAATAATTTAAATTTTAAATTAAAAAAAAATTATTATTAAAATAAAAACTAAAAATATAAATTGTACCATAAACTAAATAAGTGTATTTTTATGAATTTTTTGATAACTTTACAATATTTCTACGTGCTTTGTGTAAGGTAGAATAGAAAATCATGATTTCTGAAAAAAGTGTAAACCCCTCAATTACAGTTTCCGGAATTATGCCGTTTTTAAATAGTTTCTTCTAACTTTTGTAAGAAAAATATCGAGAAATTCAAAAAAATACCAACTATAAAGTATATAGATGATATTCTTTCCGAATTCATATCCCATTTATGGTGATCAAACCATTATTTTTACGCCAAAAAATGTTTTTATATTATTTAAATTTTTCATGCATAAACGTTATAAATTTATAATCAAATTTACAGTTAAGCGCAATATAATAAAGTTAAAAATATCCTTGATTTCACTAAAAAAATTATTTAAATGGTTATTAAAAAAACTGCCTTTTTTATCAGTATTAAATTATGAAACCGTAAAATCCTAAATCGTTAATTTTATTAAACATTTTTCAGAAAAAAATTAAAACCGTTGGACATTTTCAAATTTCTACTTTTATATATTTAAAATTAACGCAACAGTTTATATAATATTATAACATTAATTTTATCCTAGTCATAATATCAATATTAACATTCAAAAAATTGTCAAATATTTCTTAAGTTATGATAAACCAGAGAAAATCAAGTCCTGACAAGGACTATACATAATATTACAGTTTTACTTCCGAGAATGTTACCCTGTTCGCGGTAATCGCCGCGGATCAATATCTTGAATCGAGCTTTGACACATAAAAATTGCACACGTCGTAAAACCAAAACATCAAAAAGTATTCGTATTCGTATTATTTATTTATTTTATAATATTATATTAAAATATTCACTTATCGCTAAATATGCGGAGACTCGCATAGTCGCATGAGTCTTGTGTCACGTGAAAAACAATATATGGTTATAAATAATTATAGTGTACTCTGTATTGTACTCGTATAAAGTGATAAAATTCTACATTAAGAAAGTTCATCGACGAGGAAATTATTACTGAGAAGATTCATATAATAATCGAGCTTTTTGTTTGCGCTGAAACGCAAACTCGCGACGTAATTGCGTTTGGCGGACGTAAATTTCATTAAATCTACATTATCGAATTAAATTGATATATAATAATATCACGCTGTTAAACGAATTTGTTCCTCATAGAGTATAAGTACGTCAACGTCTTCGAGAGTAAACCAAACTCGTACGATGTCGAACGTATAGAATAATTCCGTGTCTGCATGTGTATAATAATAATAATACACAAGGTTTCGTATTATTTATATAAGTAAAGTATCTAACCATATTATTGTACAAGTACAAAACAATAATAATAATATTGTCTGTTTGAGAGGTATAAGTGTAGAAGTATATTATATTTATTTATTTGCTATTTTTATTATTATTATTATTATTATTATTATTATTATTATTATTA